>QLSR01000126.1:1429830-1667566 GCA_031780015.1 Citrullus colocynthis | reverse complement strand
AATAAAAAAAAAAAAAAAAAAAAAAAAAAAAAAAAAAAAAGAAAAAAAAAACGTTAAATTAGCTTGTAAAATTGAAGACTAAGAAAATGAACTAAATAACTGCTCTAGTTAGTTTGGCTAAGTTCAAACAAGCAATTGAAATCAAGTCCAAGAGAATTTGATGATGAAATATACTAAATAGGGAAAATTCTGAAAGAACCCAAGCAGTCCTTTCATTAATATTATTTCTTGGAAATCTCTTACTTTTTCGTTTACTTTCACGCAAATTTACTTTACGCACACTTTAATTACAAGCAAACCAAAACCAAACTCCCCATTCGATTACCTCGGAACATAAGCATTCTAAATGAGAAACACAATAAACAATGAGTTTTAATGATGGGCTTTCATTTCGCGAGTACATCCAGAGTTAGAGTTCATGACACCTTTTATAGGTCAGATGTATTATTATGGAAAAACTTGTGGTTTCTAGCAATACTATGTATTGAACTAACATATTGTAATATGGTAAATTTCAAAGTGTCATGGCCACAACAAGCCAATTAACAAACCAATGACAGTGAAAGAAGAAGCAAATAGCCTGTTAAATAATTCTGTAAAACCAATATTAGCGCAACTTCATATTATATTTTCTTTCAATAAAAAACCAATATATATATATGTATCTTATTTTCATAAATAACAGAATACAAGAAGAATTAAAAACAGGATCATGAATTGAAGCAAACAACATCAGTTTTGGTGAAAAAAAAAAAGGAAAAATATAAACAACAGTAACATAGCAAAAGATAATATTTGGAAAATCATTACAAGGTGAAAATAAATTCCATCAAGAATAGTAGAAGAAATAGTGTGAACAATAACAAAATTGAAAGCATTTGTTATAAGTAAGAAAAAACTCACTTTTCGTTTGCTAATTTTTCCTAAATTTTGAGATATAGAAGGAAGACAGGTGTAGGTTGAGTTGGTTCCACTAACGTTGGTGAGAGATGGTTGAGGTGATTTTGCTGTGTTGTTGTTGGATATCTTTCTTGTTAAGAACCAGATCGAATAGAGAAAAAAAAATTCAAGGAAAATCGAATAAAACAACTATTAAATGTAATGATTGTGTTGTGTGGATATAGAGAGATATAGGAGAGATTTAAAAAATAAATCATTCTATTTTTATTATAGATTATTCTATTTTTATTAGCTCATACAAGGAAGAAGAAAAAAAGAGAACAAAATTGAGAAGAATAGAGGAATAATGACACCTAGAAAAAATAAAGAAGAATAGAGGAATGATAACACCTAGAAAAAAATAACGTGGGAAGAATCAATGGCCAGCCCCCACTGTCAAGGAGACTTCGGATTGAGGTGGTGGATCTGGAAGGACGAACATAGCGCACATTGCGCTTGCAAAAGAAGCAATTCCACCCAGTACAAATGCGGGTAAGTTTCCACCTCCGAAAGCTGCATCTAAAGGTCCACTAACTGCAGACACAATGAACTGTGGGATGACAATGAAGAGGTTGAGAATTCCCAAAGAGAGGCCTGTGAAAGGAGGAGAAAGCAAGAAACATGCTTGTTAGTAATTAATCATACATAAAGAAAAACAAATTTTGAGAAATTTGGTACATACCTTGACCCGCATCAGATTCTGAAGAAAAGATGGATGCAAGTGCAAAGGGAACGCTAAAAGTGACCGATAGTGGAATACCCAAGACTGCAAAGATGGAAAAAGCTCCGGCCCTAATGTTCGCGGGAGGAAAGCGCAAACCGTTAACGGACCTCCAGCGCTCAGCAACCTTTGTAACAACGACGGTGGATCCCATGCAAATGGTGAATATGATGTTCACAACTCCCCACCACCACCTGAGACCTCCTAGAATACGACTAATTGGCTCAATCGCTAAAGCTGAAAATCCTAGAACAAAGGAGTTTATCATCAACCCAAGGGCCCCAGAACGAACACCAAGGTCATAGAACTTGACTTGTTCTGGAGTTCCCTTCGGCTTTCCTCCGTACACTTCCAAACCCATCCAGTCAGTGTCATACATTATAAATGGGAACCAACCAATCCAGTTCAAAGCTGTTACGAGCAACAAGATCCACATGGGCTTCTCCAACTTCTTGAGTGCTCCAAGCAACTTCCCGAAAAAGGGTGTTGCTTCTTCGTCAATCTCCAAGCGCTCAAATTGCTTCTCGCTGACTGTAAACACGGCGAAGGTGGTAATGAGGAGGAGAAACACAATGTCGATCAAGAAGCATGTTTTGAGGTTGGCACAGTAACTGTCACATGCTTTGGTTATTGTGAAGGGAAGGACTTTATAGAGTGTGTTATTGGACCCAGCTGCGTAACCCAAAACATTCCCTACGCCCATGAAGAAGGAGAAAAAACCATTGGCCATTCTCATCTTCTTGTGGTTGGTACCTGACATATCTGCCAACAAAGCTCTACAAGGGCCTTGCAGCATGTTGTTAGCGACATCAAGAACCCAGAATCCGACAACAAATATGGCTACAGCCCTTGGTTTTGTGCGTGCAGCAAGTTGATCTCCCGCTGCATGCCCAATATCTGCAGCAAAGCCAATGAGGAAAACTGCAGCCGCCACAAAACCAGCCCCAGCAGCAATGAATGGTCGACGACGACCAAACCTAGAAGTGCAACGATCGCTGTAATATCCAACAGTGGGTTGGACAATAAGCCCTGATAATGGTCCACAAAGCCATATGAAAGCTGACCATGTATGTGAAACTCCAAGTTGCTGTACGTAAGGTGTCAGCAACGAAAGCTGGAGAGCCCAACCAAATTGGACTCCGGCTGCAATAGCCGCAACTATTATGATTTTTTTGTACGAACTTGAAGGGTCTGACACCACGCCCTTCGACACAACATCTCCATGCTCCATGATGCTGCCTAATCGTTTTTAATACAATTTTTGCCTTTTTTTTCTTTTTTTCCTTTTTTAGATTTTCCCAGAAAGGAAAAAGGAATTCAAAATCCCAACATCAATTCTGTTGGATTGTTCTTTTTTTCTTTTTCTTGGTTTTTCTTTTCCTAATCCCTTCTGCACAAGTAAAGATGCATTGATGAATGCTGAGGATATTGGTGCTTGTGTGTCATTTATTATATAGCTATCGAGCCGATGGAAATTTGAAGCCATAAATAGAATTTTTGAACAAGGAATTTTAGGGGAACCAAGTGTCTAGATCTAGGAAAAATAAGCTTTAATAATGGCTTTGACCTTCGTTTTTACATCCGAAATAGAAGGAGGAATTACTAGTGAACCTATACCTACCATTTTATAATTTGTGGCAAGTTTTAACCAAACACAATAAGGTAATCTATATTTATAATATACAATATATAATATAAATATATATATTAAAGACAGACGATGTTTGAAAAATAATTTTGGACTTCTTTACACTTTAATTTCTATATTTACAAGGATGTCATGTTGATCAACATGAATTATTAAAAATGTATGATTTCTTTTTAGATAAGAATACAATTTCGTATGAATATTAAATAGTACCATTTCTCTTTAGTTATTTAATGTTTATTTGAACAATTAATTATTTGAAATTAATGATTATGTCTTCGAAATCAATGGATTAACCTGTTAGAAATGCTGAAACTTAATTATATTGGCACATTAAATACTTTTAAAAAAAACTCCTATTAAATACTTTTAAAAAACTCCTCATGCCCACTACCCTTAATGTAGCATTAAGTATTCAGAAACCATGAAATTCAAAAATAGTTCACATTGTTCATTAAGAAACATCCTAATATTCTAAATGAATGTTAAGTTAAATTTAAGTATTCAATACAATTCATTACAAAAGAAAAAAAAACTGTTAGTAAAGAAAAAGTAAGAAATTCAAATACAATTAATATCTAACTGTTAATTAATTATAAATTTTAAAATTTCCATAATATGTTGAAAAGTGAGAAGATATTTGAAAAACAATTTTAAATTAGGTTACCCTTACTTTAAAATTTATATTTTGATAAGAGAAATTATCTTAAATGACAAAACTATTAAAAATATTTACAACTAGTAGAAAAATATACAGTCTATCTGCGATAGATTGCAGATAGACGATGAAATTTTGTTATATTTGTAAATATTTTGATTTCTTATGCTATATTTGAAAAGAGCCCTATTGATAACGATATTACAAACATTATTAATTATTAAAAATGTATGAATATTAAAGAATACAATTTCGTATGAATTTTAAATAGTACAATTTCTTTCTAGTTATTTAATGTTATTCAAACTATTAGTTATTTAAAATTAGTGGCTATGCCTTCTGTTGAAAGAGAAATTTTGGACCAATCACAAATTAACATGTCATTTCCCAAATTAATGACAAAATTACAAATAATTGAATTTAGAACCAATCAAAAGTTGACATGTGTCCCAAATTGAAATAGAAGACATAAATTGGCAAATCTCGATGACGTCATGTGTTTTCATCTTGACCGTTGGATTAAATAAAATAATTTGGTCTAATTTGATATTATTATTTGGGCTAAAATGCAATTGAGTCTTAAAATAGGCTTAATTTTGCCAAAAGACCCATTAATGCCCAAGTCCAATTTGTTGAGCCCAAGGGCCAAGCCCATGGACCAACCAAGCCCAAGCCCACAAAACTCACCTGAGAACTCTATAAATAGAAGAGTTATCTTCATTTGTGGGGTCAGAAAATTCTACACTTCAGAGAACCTAAAGAGAATTCTCCTTGCAATCAGAAGACTCCTAACTCCTGAAGCTAAACCAGACTTGAAAAGATTAAAGCTCCTTGGAACATAGACATTCTTCCGAGACTCCAACTTCAAGAACATGCACGCGTTCCGCTTCCATATGACAACGTGCACATTCAACTAAGAGAGAATTAGAGGATCAAGTACTAGAGGTCGAATCACATCTGCATCAAATCTACATCAACTTTAGTTCAACTCCACGAAACAAGTTTCTCGAGAAACCTCGTGTGAACAAATTGGCACGCCCAATGGGACCTCTCTACCTCTCATCTCTCTCTCAACAACCAAATTGAGTAACGGTGTCACACCCCTTCCCTGATAACCTACTTATCCTGAAAGGAGATGTGAGGACAGCATACATCACCCCTCTTGTGACATATACCATCCATTTCTACAAACCGATCCTGTGAGTTCACAACATACATATTGCTCCTTCATACATCCAAAACCATAACATATAGAAAGTTATATACATATCGATAATTCAAACTTCCAAGTCATTCACAAGGTACTTATATAGGACCATATTACAACTCCTAGCAAATGTACAACTAGGTCTACATGCCACCTATATAAGGTTATACATACATACAACTCTTCAAACAGGACAAATTTATGGAAACTCGAAGCTTAAGCATGGCGAGTTGGAGTAGGCAAAGCACCAGGAACGTCTTTGCTACCTGGAGGGAAAAGAAAACTTGAAATCATGAGCTAACAGCCCAGTGAGTGACTAATTTTTAACAAACTAATTTTAGTTCGAAAATTATCAGGTTTTAAACCAATTATGACAGCATCAGTAAAACATAGAATCATCTCATATTCATTGATTAAATCATGTTTAAATGTCCTTATCAAATCACACATGGTTTTTCAGCAATTTATAAATAAATCAGTATGGTTACAATACTTCTCCTTAATTGAGGCGGAACAAAACTCAACACCCCAACGTCGAAAACAAATAAGGCTTGATGCGGAGCAGAACTCGACGCACCAGCAGATAACCTCTATGAGCACATAGGAACATGGCGGGTTGCCCAAGTACCTTCTCCATGTCCTTCAGTATTGGATCCCGGGGAAACTCACGTGCCTTCTCCATGTCCATTAGCACTGAGTTTCCTCTAAAACATTTTCCTTTAAGGAAAGCAATACTTTATACAAACTAGTTCATATACAAATCTTTCATGAGAAAACAGGGCAATTCATAAATCAATAACATTTCATAAACATACTTTTCAATACCGTTTAACAAAACATAAACTATGCTCTGTAAATTGATTGATCACAAAATCATAAATAAATTAGAAAAACCAAACTAACATTTACAATGAAATCGTTGAAACAAGAAAAGTGTCACTCACAACTCTTTTTAGGCCTTGAGTGGATTATACGCCTTCCCTATCTCCTCTTGGCCTCAAATAAACATTTTTCCTTACATTACGCTTCTTTTTACTTGATCGTTTAGTTTGCATAATTAAACTCAAATCATGATTCATCACCGAGCCTCCCCTTTTTCCAAAGTAAACCTAATAAGCAAGATTACTAACGAAAGTCCCACATTCCCAGCGAGATTACTAGCAGAACTACCCAACAGGACAACGATACTAGCGACAGTAGGATAAACGAGACTAGCGAGATTACCTAAGGAGGGAGACCTAGCGAGAGTCAGCGAGATTTGTGAGACAAAAATCTCCTCTGCACCACAGCGAGATTTGTCTCGCTACTTACTCTCCAATTCTCAGCGACACCAGCTTCCTAGCGACACCCGACAGCAGAGTTTCCTCCTTTCCTTTTGTTTTCACTTCTATCAGTTAAAAGTCATATTTCCAGCCAAATTTAGAACTTCTTTCCTTCTACAAACTTGTAGAGAAATATGTTTTCTAGCTTACCTCAAATTTTCGTGGCTTAACTAGTCCTTGTTCGTCAGATATTGCAAGGTTTCTCCGCACTACTTCTGATTGCATAGAAATTCCTTATCAGTAACTTCCAGCTAAAGGTTTACATGTTTCTATTCCATTTCAACTCAAGCATCCTTCATAAAGGTTGTTCAGAATTGAGTTAACTTATTAACCTTAAAATTTTAGCCTTAGACTCGATCTCCTCGATTTGTTTTACTCCAAATATTAGATACTGTCCAGTTTGTGCGTCCACAAACAACGTTCTGTTCCAGCTTAGATTTCAACACCAAAATGAGTAGGCTTCTATCCAAAATCTACAAGAACACCTTCTTTTACCTTCCTTTGTAGTTGGTCTGAAAAATGGAACCGACTTAAGCTCTCGAAAATGTCTAAAAATGATAAAATATTTAATTCACTTACCTATATATATACTGCCGACTTAACTCTCTTAGGCAGGCTGGCGCTAGGGTTCCCTTTCTCAGTTCAACGTAAGGCATTCAATGCAACCTACCATCAACACCCTTAGCAAATAACCACCCTCAGCCCATGGTGCCCTCAACGCCTCCTGCCTTCAACGCATACAACTTAATCAATTATACCCGTCTTCAACGCATGGGGACCTTAACGCATGGCAACCTTACCAACGCATGGTAGATCAAAACATTTCTTTCCCCGCCAATGATCAACTTCTCTTCCAAAGCAAGTGACTGCTTCAGCTCATAACTCTTCATGATTTCACCTTCAACGCATGGCCACTCAAAAGAAAAAATGTTCTCTTCTCTGCTTTCATCGACGCATAGTCTTGGCCAATGCTTAGCTCTTCCACTCTCGGCTACTTTTCCTCTAGCAACGCATAGCCACCATTTCACTTGCCTTCTCCCAACACTTAGTATTATAAGCCAATGCTTACAAATGGCCTCCAAGAAAGCTACGTCCAGAACTATTGCTGCAAACGACACCTACATGGGACCCATCATCTGTAGTTGCTCATAGGGGATCATGCAAGAGAAGGAACAAGGTTCTGCCATCACGGAGAACATTTCGAGGCGATTGACAGAATCTCCTTATCACACCCCCTCCCAGATTTGCCTACATAACCTGAAAGGTGATGTGAGGACGGCATACATCACCTCTTTTGTGATGCATACCATCCACTCCTACACATTTATCCTATACAGTTCACAACATACATATCACTCCTTAATACATTTCAACCATAACATATAGGAAATTATATACATGTCGATAATTCTGAGTACAACTCCTCCATAAAGCCCTTATACAAAACCATGTTTCAACTCCCAATAAATGTACAACTAGGTCTACATGCCACCTATATAAGGTTTTACATACATTAAACTTTTCAAAACAGGACAATTTTCTGGAAACTCGAAGCTTAAGCAGGGTGAGTTAGAGTAGGCAAAGCATCAGGAACGTCCTTGCTACTTGGAGGGGAAAGAAAAACTTGAAAACATAAGCTAACAGCCCAGTGAGTGACTAATTTCAAACAAATTAATTTAGTTCGAAAATCATCAGGATTTAAACAAATCCTGATAGCATGAGTAAAATATCGAATCATCTAATTTTCATTGATTAAATCACGTATAAATGCCCTTATCAAATCATACATGGTTTTTTCAACAATTCGTAAGTAAAACAGTATGGTTACAATAATTTTCCTTAGTTGAGGCGGAGCAAAACTCAACACCCCAACGTCGAAAACAAATAAGGCTCGATGCGGAGCAAAACTCAATGCACCAGCATATAACCTCTATGTGCATATAGGAACATGGCGGGTTGCCCAAGTACCTTCTCCATGTCCATCAGTACTAGGTCCCGGGGAAACTCACGTGCCTTCTCCATGTCCATCAGGACTGAGTCTCCTCTAAAACATTTTTTTCCTTTAGTTAAATGCAATACTTTATACAAACAATCCATAGTCAATCTTTCATAAGAAAACAGGGCAATACGTAAATCAATAACTTTTCATAAACATACTTTTCAATATTGTTTAGCAAAACGTTAATAAATACGAAAAACCAAACTGATATGTACAATGGAATCGTTGAAACAAGAAAAGAAGTGTCACCCACAGCTCTTTTCTAAGCCTTGAGTGGTTTATACGCCTTTCCTAGCTCCTCTTGGCCTGAAATAAACATTTTTCCTTACATTATGCTTCTTTTACTTAATCATTTAGTTTGCATAATTAAACTCAAATCATAATTCATCACCGAGCCTCCCATTTATCCAAAGTAAACTTAATAAGCAGGGCTACTAAAGAAATTCCCACATTCCAGCGAGATTACCAACGATACTGCCAACAGGACATGCTACTAGAGACACTAGGATAAGCGAGACTAGCGTGATTTACCTAACGAGCGATACCTAGCTAGAGTCAGCGAGATTTGAGAGACAAAATGCTCTGCAACCACCAGCGAGATTTGTCTCACTACTCACTCTCCAATTTTCTAGGATATCAGCTTCCTAGCACACCCGACAGTAAAGTTCCCTCTTTTCCTTTTGTTCTTCACTTCTGTCGATTAAAAGTCATATTTCCAGTCAAAATTAGAACTTCTTTCCTTCTACAAACTTGTAGAGAAATATGTTTTCTTGCTTACCTCAAATTTTCGTAGCTTAACTTGTCCTTGTTCGTCAGATATTGCAAGATTTCTCCGCAGTACTACGGATTGCACAGAAATTCCTTATCAGTCACTTCCAGCTAAAAGTTTACATGTTTCTATTCCATTTCAACTCAAACATCCTTCATAAAAGTTGTTCAGAATTGAGTTAACTTACTAACCTTAAAATTTCAGCTTTAGACTCGATCTCCTCGATTCGTTTCACTCCAAACATCCAATACTGTTCAGCTTATGCGTCCACAAATAACGTGCTGTTCCAGCGTAGATTTCGATACCAAAACAAGTAAACTTCTATCCGAAATCCAAAAGAACACCTTCTTCTACCTTCCCTTGTAGTTCGTCTGAAGAATAGAACCGACTTAAGCTCTCGAAAATGTCTAAAAATGATAAAATATTCAATTTACTCACCTATATATACTGCTGACTTAACTCTCTTATGTAGGCTGGCGCGTGGGGTTTCCCTTCTCAATTCAAGGTAGGGCATTCAACGTAGCCTACCATCGACGCCCTCAGCAGACGGCCACCCTTAACGCATGGTGTCCTCAACGCCTCCTACCTCCAACGCATACAATTCAATCAGTTATATCCGTCTCCAACGCATGGAGACCTTAACGCATGCAACCTCACCAACGCATGGTTGTTCAAATACATTTCCTTCCCCGCCAATGATTAATTCCTCTTCCAACGCAAGTGACTGCTTTAGCTTACAACACTTCGTGATTTTCACCTTCAACGCATGGTCACTCAAAAGAACAATGCTCTTCTCTGCTTTCATCAACACATAGCCTTGGCCCATGCTTAACTCTTCCACTCTCAGCTACTTTGCTCTAACCACGCATGGCCACATTTCACTTGCCTTGTCCCAATACTTAATACTATACGCCAGTGCTTACACTCCTAAGGAGGGGATTGTCATCAAAGAAAATCCTTTGTTTGACAGCTCCACTCCTACTTCGGACTGACCTAAGAAGGAATCACACCCTAACATGATTTTGTCATGATGGCCGATGTAACGGCTAAGGCAGCCATGACAGAAATGGAGAGGAAAATAAATTTCCTAATGAAAGCTGTTGAGGAGCGAGATCATGAGATCACTGCATTGAGAGATCAGATGCAAGCTCGAGAAAACTACTGAGTCGAGCCAAACTCCTACCGCCAAGGCAACGGACAAAGGAAAAACTCAGTTACAGGAAGCTCCATTGCAACAACCCACCTCTCTCGCCTCTTTGTCAGTCCAGCAACTATAGAACATGATCACCAATTCTATCAGAGCCCAGTATGGAGGGCCTTCACAAACCACTTTCATGTACTCCAAGCCATACACCGAGAGGATCGACAACTTTAGAATCCCTGTTGGATATTAGCCTCCAAAGTTCCAACAGTTTGACGGAAAGGGCAACACAAAGCAACATATTGCCCACTTTGTTGAAACATGCGAAAACGCAGCAACCAGATGTCATACCCCATCCCAAACTACCTTCCTGTAGCCCGTGACGGAGCGTAGGATAGCACTCATCGACTTCTTGGTCGACTCCCACTATTGAACTTACTTTATTCCCATTTAGCCACACTTTCTAGGACGATGATACCAATAATTCTTGACAAACCTCGACTTCGACCGGCAACGGGAATTGTCATGCTACCTAAAAAGTGGAAAACATAGGAAAAGATCAGCTAAATAGCCCAGTGAGTAATGGTTTTGGAAATATTTAACTTTAACTATAAAACTGATCATAATATAAACCTTGTCAACAATGCGTATAAAATATTGATTCAATAAAACAGTCTACAACGCATCAAATCTTCTTTTATTTTTAAAATTCCCTTAGTCAGGTCAAAGCAAGACTCAACGCACCCAACGTCGAAAACAACCTTAGTCGAGGCAGAGAAAAACTCAACGCACCCAAAGTCGAAAACAACCTTAGTTGGGGTGGAGCAAGACTCAACACACACAACGTCGTAACCTTTATGTGCACATAGGAATATCTCGGGATGCCCAAGCACCTTCTCCGAGTCCATCAGTACTGGGTCCCTAGTCACAGGGCTACTCACATGCTTTTTCAAATGTCCCTCAGCATCGGGTCCCTTAGAAAACATGTTTTGCATAAACAGTTCATTTTAAACACCTTTCATGGAAAACAGAGCGTTTTTCAATAAATAGCATCTGCTAAGCATATTTTTCAACAACTCTTGGAAAAATAGATAAAACATGCCTTTATGCCATAAAATCATATAATGTCAAACAGTATGCTTTTCAGTAACTCATTTCCAAATCTTCCATAAAATCATATAATATCAATAGCAAACTTTTCAATAAACTCATTTCCAAATAACCAGCATGCTTTAATGCTTTTTAAATATAAACGCATGATATACACGTTGAAAACCCATGAATGCATAATCAAATTCCAAAACCATTGCTATTAATCACAGAGAAAGCATTCATATTTTGTAAACATTAGTGTTACTCACAGAGCTTAACAATCGCTTAAGGGAAGTTCCCTTTCCTTTCTAATTCTCTTTCTCGAGCTTCTTGGACGTAGAGTTTGAAAGTCTGAAACACAAGGTAACAATTTTTCTCTTCTGACAGCTCGGTTGGATGCAACCCTGCACCTTGAACGCAAAGTTGATCCCTTAAACGCAAGGTACAACCTTCCAATAAACTCTTCTGGCTTCACCCCTTGGACGCAAGGTTCTATCTTAAACACAGAGTTGATCTTGAACGCAACGTTCACCTTAAACGCAAAGTTTATCTTCAACGCAAAGCTGATATCTTAAATGCAAAACAACTTGTTGAACGCAAGGTAGCTAGATTGATAAGAACATCTTATCTCTTGCGCAGACTTCCACTACGGACACAAGGATTACCCTTTTCTGCCTACTCTCTCCATTCTCTCAAGAACTCAAACTTAATGATCATCCCCTGTTCCTTTTCCCTCAAGATCCTATTTATAGTTTTGGGATGAAGGTTTTTGTCATCCAACTTCTCCTCTCTTTTCGCCACTTGTTTGCCACCTGTCACGCTGCATGACACATCCGACATGCAACCCGACACCTACTCCTTATAAAGTGTTAAGTTAAAATGAAACCACGTAACCTTTATAAACTTATCTTATGCGTTTGACTTGTTCCGAGATACGAATATGCTTACACTATTGTGCCCCTATGCGTCCATCTACTTCTCCTTTTTAAGGTTTAGCTTCTTTGTTTTCTTTCTTCCTCCAATCCTTCCTACTTTTGACCAGGTTTCTCCCTCGCATACTACCATGCATCTATGCCTTAACTACATACTATCATGTGTCCATCACTTTTTTTCTTATGTCCATATGTTAGCTACAAGCCCTTCTCTTGAGTGATAAACATCTAACCATGCTCGTTATTTTGTTAACCAAAGTCATCTTCCTTTATGCGTTTGTACTTCAAGCGTTATCTCTACTTTGTTATACGTCCATGACCTTCCTTCTATCCTTAAGGATCCCTTGATTGTCCCTTTATGCGTTCTTGAGTTATAATCCAAGGTTATGCTTCCAACCTCTTCCTTATGCTTAGCCATTTTCTCAATGATAAATCCTAGTATACGTCCATCTCCGGCTTCCTTCCTTTAGGCTTACTTCTCATCCCTCTAAGTTATCCAAGACTCAACAAAATCTCCCTTGATGGAAGTCATGCGTTTACCTTAACTTATGATAACATCTTTCCTTGATTTCACCTTATGCGTTTTATCCTTCTTCTCGAGACTTAGATTTCCTTCCAGCGCACCACTACTCAACTTTAGTCCTCTTACTCATATGTCCTACTTAAGCCAAGCTTACATCTTCTTCTTTAATTACCTCCTATGTGTTTCACTTCTTTCCCTTCGAGCTCTCGGGTTACTTCCTATGCGTTCACCTCTTTCCCTCGAGCTCTTGGGTTTCCTTACAATACTTCAACACTTACCCATTATCTTTTCCAGAATGGTTACCTTTATCATGTGTTTTCTGAGTCTTGACCATGAGTCCAACATGGTCTCTTACCAAATATGCGTCCAACTCAATCTTACTCCAGGCTATGCTTTTAACTTTTTCCATCACTTGGTGAGATTACCATTCTTTTCCTTAGATCATACTTCCAAGCTTAAAAGAACGTAGTTGCATTCTTCTAGTCTGGTTATTCTACTTGGAAGACTTCTTAACTCCAGGAATTACTTTAAGTCCAAAATCTGGAAATCGCTCAACGGAACCTTCCAATCCAAACCTTCTAATCCAAACTTATCTACGACTTACTCTTAACCCTATACTTAAGCACAAACCTCTATTTCCTTTAAGTTAAACCCATACTCATTGCTATTTTAGCAACATTTCTCGGCCAACCCCACAAACTTGTGATCCAATACCACCTCTCTTGTCTTACTTCTTTTCTTTATAAGCTCTTATACGCATAGGTTCAAGAAGTAGGGTATTACACCAGAGGAGATCTGTTAGTCAAACAGTTTGTTCGAACTCTAAAGGAAACGCTTTTGACTGGTACACCGATCTAGAGCCGGAAGTGATTGACAGCTGAGAGCAGTTAGAGAGAGAATTCTTAAACCGCTTCTACAGCACTAGGTGTACTGTGAGCATTATGGAGCTTACCAATGAAAAGCAACGGAAAGAAGAGCCAGTCATTTACTACATCAATCGATGGAGGGCTTTGAGTCTCGACTGTAAAGATCGGCTCACTGGTGGAGATGTGCACCCAAGGCATGCATTGAGTCTTCTTTACATTCTACAAAGGATAAAGCCTCGCACGTTTGAGGAGTTGGAAACTCGTGCCCACGACATGGAGCTGAGCATTGCCAATAGGGGGACAAAAAACTTCCTAGTCCCTGAGATAAAGAAAGAGAAAAGCAAGGTGAAAGAACGGAGAAGATCACCAAGAGTGCCACAAAGGAATCCATGGTCGTTAACACGAACCCATCCAAATTGTCCTCCAAAGGATAAGAAGAAAGAGCGGGAAGGAAAGGTGATGGAGGCGAAAGAAGTCGCCTAACCTTAAAAGAAAGACAAGAAAAGGTTTGCCCTTTCCCGACTCTGATGTTGCAGACATGTTTAAGTACCTATTAGATAAACAACTCATTCAATTGCCAGAGTGCAAGCGACCTGAGCAGTTAGGGAAGGTCGATGATCCCAATTACTGCAAATATCACTGGGTCGTTAGCTATCTAGTTGAGAAATGCTTCGTGTTGAATGAGCTGATTATAAAATTGGCTCGTGAAAAGAAGATTGAGCTGGTTTTGGATGAAGTAGCTCAGACAAATCACATTGTCGTGGCAATGGCTTCAAGCATTGTGACATCAAGACCCTTTCATGAAAAGGAAAGCTTAATCTAGTTCGGGACCCTTGAGCCTATAGTTGTTCAGTTTCAATAAGAAACTGCGAAAACAGACTCCCAAAAGAAGGAAGAACAGGTCGAAGAAGATGACGAAGGGTGGACCATCGTGACCTATAAGAAAAAGAGGCAGTCAAAGTCCGTCCAAAAGGAATTGCGCTTTCGTCGAGACTATAGAAGAGGAAGCAAAACTCAGAAAAAGAAAAGCAAGAAGAAAGCAAGGACGCCCAAGTTTATCAAGGAAGAGGACGAGGGCTTGTCTTAGCTTCCATGATAACTTGTAGAAATACAAGTTATTATTGTCTTTCTCTTAGAAAAATAGAGTTTAAATAGATCATGCGGTAGTTGGTGTTAAATTCTATTAATAAATCTTCCTATGCGCTCTACTCTTGTAAATTGATGGAGATAATTGTTTTGAAACTTTTTGAATCTAAAACGCATGCTTTAATGCAGGAACGCAAGCAACCTATGAATGCGTTGGCAACCTTATAATGCAAGTGGATGCGTTGGCAACCAATTGATGCATTGGCATACTTGAACACAGGAACCCAAGTTATCCATGGACACATATTAACCAGAAACGCAAGACAACAGAGAATCAAATAAGAATCTTGAGAGATTGATATGCTTGATATGCGGCAAGAGTGATGGATCTAAATTAAACCGAAAATCACGCGATTAGGTGAGATGGATGCAAAGCAGAAATTCAGCCTCCAATCATGCAGATTTGCTAGCGATTGCAACGCAACATCTATAAAAAGGCAGACCTGAAGATTAAAATATTGTTGAACCTCTCAAAAGAATTCCTAAGTGACAGCAGAGTTTTCTCCAAACGACAACCAGAGACAAATAGCTCGAAAGAGAAGAGTCTTCCCTGTAAGCCCCGTACTTGTTATTGAAAGAAGGTAGGTAAGAAGAAATTATGGGACAGGTGAGTAAAGAAAATTGGCCGAGTTGGGAAAGAGCAAAAATGGTTAAGTGTTGGCCATGTGATGGGTGACCATGCGTTGAGGATATGTCTTAAGTTTAACAAGAGTTGCCGCTGGTAGGCATTCTTTTAAGAGGACAGCTCGGCGTGGAAATAGATGTGAAGGAAGGAGGGTGCAATATGCATTAGTAGAAGTATGCGTTGAAGGCTACTATGTGCTAGAAGTTGGCATTGCTATGCGTTGAGATGACCTATACGTTGAAGGTTGGTATGCGTTGGTGCATAAAAAAAGGGGGCCGAGAGGGCCATGCGGTAGTCGGCTATTTGGCGTTGAGCAATTAGTGGCATGGTACATTGAAATTATGCGTTGCCGAAGCCATGCGCGGAAGGTTGCGTTGGCTAATTCAGGAAGGAAGACGATGTTAGAGCTGGTAAGTCGGTGATTTATATTGACATATAAAGGAGTGCATCGAATAATTAAACCCTTTTGAACATATTTTCGAACTCAGATTAACTCCATTTTGCAGACGAACAACGAGAAGAGGTGGAAGAAGGTGCTTATATCGAATTCAGGTAGAAACCAGATCATTTTCATGGTGATTTTGAAGCTGGAACCAGAAGCTTGATTGATGCTGATAAATCTGGACACCAATCGGTATTTGAAGGAGAGTGAGCTGAGGAAGTTGAAGCTAGAACTAAAATTTTGAGGTCAGTAAGTTGATTTAATTCTTAGCAACTTCCATGAATGATGTTTAAGATAAATCCGAGCAAAAATGTGTTAATCTCTAGGAGGAAGTAAGCGAAGTTGAACTGTTAGACAATCCAAGGCAACCGAAGTTATTTGGGAATAATTCTCAAATGAAGACGAGTCATGGTCTGAAATTTTGAGGTAAGCTAGGAAACTCACTACTTTGCAAGATTGTAGAAGAAGGAAAGTTCTGATTTTGGCTGTAATATGGTTTTTAGCAGGATAAAGAAAGAGTTAGAAGGGAAGGAAGAAAAACCGTGATATCAGGTGTCCCTAGACAGTGGTATCGCTAATGAGCTGGAGAGTGAGCAGCGGAACGAGTGTCGCTGATAACGCAAAGAGCTCTGCATCTTACAACTCTAGCTGAAGTCTCGCTAGGTATCGCTCCTTAAGGTGATATCGCTAGTCTAGTTCACTCCAGTTTCGCTAGTGCAGTACCCAGTAGTGTGAATTTCGCTGGTAGTCTCACTAGGTATCGCTCCTTAAGGTGATATCGCTAGTCTAGTTCACTTCGGTTTCGCTAGTATAGTACCCAGTAGTGTAAATTTCTCTGGTAGTCTCGCTAGTGACATGGAGTATCGCTAGTTATGAATATGCATACTTAATGATTATGAAAAAGGGAGTTCAAAGGAAACCTAATGTGAGAAATGTGTTTTTACAGGCCAAGAAGAGCTCGAAAAAGCATATAATTCGCTCGAGGCCTAAGACAGATCGTGAGTGACCTTCTAATTTATCCAAGGATTATCTTTAACATTGTGCAAGTGCAAACGAGTATAATATATGAAATCCTGTATACATGTTATCTAAATGCAAACCACGGCCGAAGGACCATGTGTGAAGGCCTATAAGGATATGATATACGGAACTCAGTGCCGAAGGACCATGAATGAAGGCACTTGAGAAATTGATTGAGATAGTTTCCAATGCCGAAGGACCTTATGAGAAGGCATATGGAAAACTAGTACATGATGGCTCGGTGCTGAGGGACCATGAGTGAAGGCACTTGAGTAGTGGATTAATATGGAACTCAGTGCTGAGGGACAATATGAGAAAGCACTTGAGAGTTGAAATGCCGAGGGACGAAATGTGAAGGCGTATGAATATATGAATAATAGGAAATTGAATTATGAGATTAATAGCGTTGAGCTTTGCTCCGCTGCTTCTTGGAAAGATATTTATGTTATATTGTTAAATGGCATGAGTAACCTAGGAATCTGTACTAATATGATATAGTAGTTTTTATGATCAGCATTAACTCAAGGATTAAATTGTAATTAGATAACTTAGTCACTCACTGGGCTTTAGGCTCACGCTTTCTTGTTTATTGTTGTTCGTTTCAGGTAGCGAGCGTGTCCGGGACGCCTAGCCTACAGAAGATCCTCGTCTCAACTTACTCGACATTAGTTCTCTGGGATAGTTGTAAATACTCAGTCTAAGTACATGTTTTGTTATACATGATCCTTATGGCACAACGAGAGGGTTTTGTATTGTATGTTGAACAAATACTTGTTATGATAAATTATGAGCTGAGAAAACTTATGTTTAACTTATGATGTTTCACTAGCATAAAGTTTTGTACAATTGACCTGGTATTGAATTGTGTTTCAAGATATACGATGACGAGTATGTATAGGTCGCACCTACTTCTAGGTTAGGAAGGAAATCTAGGAAGGGGTGTGACATTCCCTCCGCCTGACCACTTCACAGCAGAACTCAGGCTACTGATAACTTATAGAAATACAAGTTATTATATGTCTTTCTCCTAGAAAAATAGAGCTTAAATAGAGAATCATGCGGTAGTTAGTGCTAAATTCTATTGATAAATCTTCCTATGCGTTCTACTCTTGTAAATTGATGAAGATAATTGTTTTATAGATTTTTGAATCTAAAACGCATGTTTAACGCAGGAACGGGAGCAACCTGTAGATGCGTTGGCAACTTCTTAACGCAGGATTATGTGTTAGCAACCTGTGGAAGCGTTGACAACCCTTCAACGCAGGTTGATGCGTTAGCAACCCATGGATGCATTGACATACTTGAACACATGAACCCAAAGTTATCTGTGGACGCATATCAACAAGGCAGCAGAGAATTAGATAATAATCTTAAGAGATTGTTGGGAGATTAATATGCTTGATATGCGGCGAGAGTGGTGGATCAAAATTAAACCGAAAATCACACGATTAGGTGAGATAGACGCAAGGCAGAAATTCAACCTCCAATCATGCAGATTTGCTAGTGATTGCAACGCAACATCTATAAAAGGCAGACCTGTAGAAGAAAATGTTGTAAGACCTCTCGGAAGAATTCTAAAGTGACAGCAGAGTTCTCTCCAAACGACAACCGGAGACAAATAGCTCAAAAGAGAAAAGTCTTCCCTCTGCCTGACCACTTCACAGCAGAACTCATGCTACCATCCCGGCGAGCTTAAGACATTCAGAAGTCATTTCATACTTTCGATCTCTTTTCTCACTTTTGTTTTAGTCTATTAGCAAGGAATTGTATTTTCTAAAACAATTATTTCGTTCATCAATCTATACATCTTCCATGGCTATTCATTTCTCATCACTTTCAATTTGTCGTTTATCGTCTATGTGTAACTAACTCTCTCAAGGATAACGGGTTGTGTTAGCATCTAAATAAAGAACCGTAGAAGACTATTTCATCTTGTCAATTGTACTTTTAATCAAATGCTTATGTCCATCTAGCTAATTGATATAAGTAGCAATAATCAAACTGCTCGGGAGAGTAAGTGATTGTGGAACTAAGTTGACAAGGCTAAGCAGTGTTACCTAGGGATAGGAATAACCTTGGTACTTAACACTCTCCTATGCGTTACAGACATATAATGCATAGTGGTTGACAACCGCGAGTAGAGTCGCTGGTATGAAATAGACCCAACTACACATTTATGACTTTAGATGATAACCAACCCCACCCCTGCGTTTTACCATTCACACAACTCAATTAGCTGCTTTTGCTGTGTCGCATACCTCTCTATCAACCACTTTAGTTAGTTAGACGCATCACTTCTCATCAACTTCTTTAAACGCATGACTCAAATAATCCAATTAATTAGAGAATCTGCATAGTCCCTATGCTTGACCTCGGACTCACTGAGAAAACCTCATTCATTACTTATACTTGGGTGAAGGATAGAAAAACTTAACAGATCAGTAACGCATAGTATTAAGCATGTTAAACGCATA
The DNA here is from genome assembly GCA_031780015.1 of Citrullus colocynthis. Classification (NCBI taxonomy): domain Eukaryota; kingdom Viridiplantae; phylum Streptophyta; class Magnoliopsida; order Cucurbitales; family Cucurbitaceae; genus Citrullus; species Citrullus colocynthis. Next base: position 1,648,042 of record QLSR01000126.1, on the reverse strand, counting down.
GTTGAACGCATAGTAATAGTAAGCTTAATAAAAATATAAACCAACAACAGCTACCATCCCGGCGAGCTTAAGACATTGAGAAGCCATTCCATGCTTTCTATCTTTTTCTTACTTATGTTTTAGTTTATTAGCAAGGCATTGTATTCTCTAAAACATTTATTCCGTTCATCAATCTATACATCTTCCATGGCTATTCATTTCTTATCACTTTCCATTTGTTGTTTATCATCCATGAGTAACTAATTCTCCTAAGGGTCACAAGTTGCGTTATCATCTAAATAAGAACTGTAGAAGACTATTTCATCTTGTCAATTGTACTTTTAATCAAATGCTTATGTCCATCTAGCTAATCGATATAAGTAGTAATAATCAGACTGCTGGGGAGAGTAAGTGATTGTGGAACTTAGTTGACAAGGCTAAGAAGTGTTATCTAGACATAGGAATAACCTTGGTACTTAACACTCTCCTCTGCGTTATAGACATATAACACATAACAGCTGACAACCGAGAGAAGAGTTGCTGGTATGAAATAGACCTCACTATGCGTTTCTGACTTTGGATGATAACCAACCCTAGCCCTTCGTTTACCATTCATATAATTCAATTAGTTGACTTTGTTGTGTCGCATACCACTCCATCAAACCACTTTAGCTTAGGTTTACTGCTTTGTAGTTAGTTAAACGCATCACTTCTCACCACCTTCTTTAGACACATGATTCAAATAATCCAACTAATTATAGAATCTGCATAGTCCCTATAAGCCCCGTACCTATCATTGGGAGAAGGTAAGTGAGAGGAAACTATGAGACGAGTATTGAGTAAAGAAATTGGCTGAGTTGCGTGGGTGCAAAAGTGGCTAACTGTTGACCATGTGATGGGGTGATTATGCGTTGAGAGTATGTCTGAAGCTTGACAAGAGTTGTCGTTGGTAGCCATGCATTGAAGAGGGTAGCTCGGCGTGGACGCAGATGTGAAGGAAGGAGGGTGCGATTGGCGTTAGTGGAAGTATGCATTGAAGGCTACTATGCGTTAGAAGGTTGGCATTGCTATGCGTGAGATGGTCTATGCGTTGAAGGTTGATATGCGTTGGTGCATAGAAAAGGGGTCGAGAGGGCCATGCGGTGGTCGGCTATTCGGCGATGGGCGTTGGGCAATTAGTAGCACCGTAAGTTGAGGCTATGCGTTGCCGAAGCCATGCATGGATGGTTTGCGTTGGCTAATCTAAGAAGGATGATGATGGTAGAGCTGGTGAGTCGGTGATTTATATTGATATATAAGTGAGTGCATCGAATAATTAAACCCTTTTGGACATATTTCGAACTCAGATTGATTCCATTTCGCAAACGAACAACGAGGAGAGGTGCAAGAAGGTGTTTATATCGAATTCAAGTAGAAACTAGATCATTTTCATGGTGACTTTGAAGCTGGAACCAGAAGCTTGATTGTTGTTGATAAATTTGGACATCATTCGGTATTTGGAGAAGAGTGAGCTGAGGAAGTTGAAGCTAGGACTGGAATTTTGAGGTTAGTGAGTTAATTTAATTCTTAGCAACTTCCATGAAGGATGTTTAAGCTAAATCTGAGCAAAAATATGTTAATTTTTAGGAGGAAGTAATCAGAGTTGAATTGTTAGACGATTCGAAGCAGACGAAGTCATTTGAGAATAGTTCTCAAACAAGGATGAGTTATGGTCTGAAATTTTGTGGTAAGTTAGAAAGCTCACTTCTTTACAAGATTGTAGAAGAGAAGAAGTTTTGAATTTGGCTGTAATATGGTTTTTTTTAGCAGGATAAAGAAAGAGTTAGAAGGGAAGGAAGAAAGTAGTGGTATCAGGTGTCGTTAAGACAGTGGTATCGCTAAAGAGCTGGAGAGTGAGCAGTGAAACGAGTGTCGCTGATAACGTAAAGGGCTTTGCGTCTCACAACTCTTGCTGAAGTCTCGCTAGGTGTCGCTCCTTAAGGTAATCTCGCTAGTCTTGTTCATTCCGGTCTCGCTAGTGCAGAATCCTGTGGTGTGATTTCGCTGGTAATCTCGCTAGTGACATAGAGTATCCCTAGTTATGAATATTTTGGAAAAAGAGAGTCTCGGTGATAGAGTGAGAATAGTATATAAATATGCATACTTAATGATTATGGAAAGGAAGTTCAAAGAAAACTTAACGTGAGAAATGTGTTTTTACAGGCCAAGAAGAGCTCGGAAAGGCATATAATCCACTCGGGGCTTAAGACAAATAGTGAGTGACTTCTATTTCATACTAGGATTATTTTTAACATTGTGTGAGTGAAAACTATTCTGTATGCGTGCTATCTAAATGCAACCCACGGCCGAGGGACCATGTGTGAAGGCCTATGGGAATACGATATATAATACACAGTGCTGAGGGACCATGGGTGAAGGCACTTGGGAAATTGATTGAAATGGATTCCAATGCCGAGGGACCTTGTGAGAAGGCATATGGAAAACCAGCACATGATAGCTCGGTGCTGAGGAAGTGAAGACACTTGAGCAGTGGATTGATATGGAACTAAGTGCTGAGGGACAACATGAGAAAGCACTTGAGGGTTGGAACGCCGAGGGACGAAGTGTGAAGGCATTTGAATATATGCACAATGAGAATTGGTTCATGAGGTTGAGTGCGTTGAGCTTTGCTCCGCAACCTCTTCGGAAAGATAATTGTGTTACTTTTGTTTAATGGCATGGGTGACCTAGGAATCTTTACTTATAAAATATATAGTAGTTATTATGATCAGTATTATTTCACGAAATTTAATAGTAATTGGATAAACTCAGTCACTCACTGGGCTTTAGGCTCACACTTCCTTGTTTATTGTTTGTTCGTTTCAGGTAGCGAGCGTGTCCGGGACGCCTAGCCTACAGAAGATCCTCATCTGGGATTACTTTGCATCAGTTCTCTGGGATAGTTGTAAGTACTCAGTTTATGTACACGTTTTTGTCATACATGATCCTTGTAGTATAGTGAGAGTGGGTTTTGTACAGTGTGTAGAACAAATACCTTTTATGATAAACTATGAGTTGAGAAATCTGAATTAAAAGATTATGTTTAATTTATGATGTTTCACTAGCATAAAGCTTTGTATAACTGATCTGGTATTGATTCATGTTTAGAAGATATATGGGAACGGGTGTGTATAGGTCGCACTCACTTCTAGGTTAGGAAGGAAATCTGGGAGGGGGTGTGACAGTCCCTGTGTTCGACCTCGGACTCACCGAGAAAACCTCATTCTTTGCTTATACTTGGATGAAAAATAGGAAAACTTGACAGATTAGTAACACATATTATTAAGCACGTTGAACGCATAATAAGTTCAATAAAGAATCGCAACATTCCATGTCCAATAACTCTGGCAGAATTCCTCTTAAGAAATTTCCTTGACAGTTGTCCAGATGAAGTACCAGAAATCATCACGTGTCATGTTGTTAACATAATGGCAAGGGTAGTCCTTTAGGTTTAGTGAGGACGACAGCCGTATCAGGAGACTTAACATCATTCAACGTAGATGATCTATCCCTCCCCCAAGCAACTAAGACTACCCTCATTGGCGCATTGTTAGATTCGGGGGCATCGAATCCAAGCGTCCCAACCTCAAAAACACACACATGCACCTCTTGATGCACATCTATAGCCTTTTCAGATGAAGATTTATTGTTGGGATCCAAACTGCATAACATATCTTTGTTCGTCTCGGGGTACATACAAGAATAAAGGGTCAGTTGAATTCTCATTGATGACGGATTCGCCGTCAATATAATGCCTATATCAACTATGAAGCAGCTAGGCATTTCAATGGAGGAACTTTCAAACAACAGACTGGTCGATCCAAGGCTTCAACCAAGGTGGTCAACGAGCAATCGGCATGATACGATTGTAACTTACTATCGGCGACCTAAAAGCCGACATTGTGTTTCATATTAAAGACTCAATGACAACTTATAAGTTGTTCGAACGTCCCTGGATTCATGAAAATGGAGTGATAATGTCAACATTGCATCAATGTTTCAAGTTTTATCATGATGGCGTTAAGAAGGTTGAAGCAGACTCTAATCCATTCTCAGAAGCCGAGTCTCACTTTGCAGACGTAAAGTTTTACCTTAAGTTTTCTTTCTTTGAAAACGAAATTTATTGAAAATGTTTAGTTCGGTGTTCTTATGAGATATGACTTTGAGATGAACTGTTTTCTTGAAAAGTATGATGTTTGATTATATTGTTCACAAGGCATGTTTTATCTAATTTCTATAAGATGTTGAAAGGCATGTTGCAAGATGTTGTTTATCGAGAAATATTTTGTTTTCCATGAAAGGTTTCATATGAACTATTTATGTGAAATGTTGGTTTCTAAAATGTTTTAGAGGAGGCTCAATGCTAACAAGGCATGTGAGTTTTCCTGGGACCCAGTATTGATGGACTCGGAAAAGGTACTTGGGCAACCCACTTATAAAATGTTTTAGAGGAGGCTCAATGCTGAGGAACGTTGAGAAGGCATGTGAGTTTCCCCGGGACCCAATACTGAAGGATCAAAAAGGTACTTGGGCAACCGACCATATTCCTATGTGCACATAGAGGTTGATATTGCTGGTGTGTCGAGTTCTACTCCGCATCAAGCCAAGGATGGTATTCAACGTTGGGTGTGTTGAGTCTTGCTCCACCCCAACTAAGGTTGTTTTCGACGTTGAGAGCGTTGAGTTTTGCTCCGCCTCAACTAAGGTAAAAATGATTGAGAAACTAAATGGGTTTTCTATATAATTTTTCTAAAACGATCTTCTACGATTTGGAACAAATTTATGTGATTTGATCAAGTTGTTGGAAAGTATGGTTTTACAGAAATGATGAATTGAATCTATGTTTTACGTATATTGTGTTCTAATGATTGTCACATGCCTGTTTTCGAACAAAAGATACTTTTATAAAACTAGTCACTCACGGGGCTTTAGCTCACGATTTCTCATATTTTTTTCTATTTTCTAGGTAGCAAGCGCGTTCGGGATGCTTTGCCTACGCAACAACCTCGTCTGGGTGGTCTTTAGTGTTAGTGGTTAGACAGTGAACCTTACAGAGGAGTCAAGGTTGTTGTCTTCACATCTTCTCTCGGATTATGGGGAATAATTCAGGAGGGGTTGACACGTAGTATTAGCGGAAGAACCAAGTTGGTCCATAGGGAAGCATGAAGATTAGTTTCAAACAAGTTAAGTCTCTAGCTAAAGCGGTAGCGGGGGTTTTTGGTGAGAAATTGAGAATTGCAATACGGAAAGATAAAATGGGGAATTGTATAATGTAGAAAATAATTATATCTAGCCTAGGAGATAGGATCCATCCACTTACTCGATTGATCATAGGAATTCTGAAGAGTATTGATTTTAACTTCTTGTCTATGCGTAGCACAATTGATTAGAAACGCTAACCAACGGTCCTAATTATCTAATTAGCCAATTAAATTATATGAAACACATACTAAAAAAAATTGAACTAACCGCATTATGTTCTAGGGATTATGCTAGGGTAAATTTGCAATAGAAAAAGCGCCTAATTAGAAATTTAACTTGGTTTTATCTAAGGTGATTACACAATGCTAATTATCGTCGACTTACAATTTCACAAGATAATCTAACTTTTTGCTTCTTAGAGATTACAATACAATTATATGTCACGTATTTTATGCTAATCTAAAGCTTTTAACCATACAATCTAGAAGAGTTTTGTCAGATAATCTAAGAGAATATGAATAATAATCAATTTAATAAAGATGAGAACTCATAGGAAATCAATATAAATTGTTTGGATGAAGAACAAAACCTCACAATCAATCCAAATGAGTTTTCCCTAATCCTAAGCTAGAAAATGAACCTCAACAATTTGTTGGGCAATATCGCCAAAACTCAACACCATATTACTTAATTATAGAAATATAAAAATAAATCTAAAATCTAATGCTGTAGATGGATAGAGGACAAAAAAGCAAAGAAAACGAGTGGTTATTTGACCAAAATGGCCACCTCGATAAAAAGTTATGGCTTAATTACTGAAGTGCATATTTTATAATCGTGTATAGCGCTGCGATGCTGTTAAAATTTGCTGCTTACTAATTTTAGCGCCTAATAGGTGCTTAGCAAGTGTGTAGGCGCTCTGTCTTAGTGGTTGTTTTGTAAGTTTTACCTCGTTTGGTTTAGTTGCTTAGTTAGGGTGTCGAATCGATCCATTTTTGCTTAATTTGCTTCCTACGCTCGATTGTATCTCTTAGGTGTTCGATACCTATATAATAACATGTTTAATATATTAAATAGTACAACGATTTCGAGTTAAACTAAGGAAAATAACACCTTTTGGATGTTATCATTAGGTTCAATAATCAAAATTAACCATCACTTTATTGTGTCCAAATGATTTGTTGAGTTAGCACAAACAAAAGCAGTGAAAATGTGCAATCCTTTAACTTGCCTTTAGATATGCTAAGTTTTGTTGTTGGGTTTGATGTTGTGGACTTAGCCACTTTTTCTTATTTAGGGCCAAGGATGCGTGGAAAGAGTTGCTAGGAGAGAAGCAAAAGAATTGTCCTTAGCCGCAAGGATGAGACTTGCATCATGAGAGTAGGCGTTGTACTCATTGAAGGGCTAGTTGAGTGCTAAATAAGGGTTTGGCTACTATTGTTGCGGTGCAATGCTGAAGTACAAAACTTGTTACTGCGTTTATTTATTATGATTAAGCTTCCTCTGCGTTTAACATACTATGCGTCTTACTTATGCTTAATGTTATGTGTTTGTGATCTGTCAAGTTTTCCTATCCTTTACCCAAGTATAAGCAAAGGAGTAGGTTTTCTCGGTGAGTCCGAGGTCGAACACAGGGATTATGTTGATTCTTTATTTAAGTGGATTATATGTGTTGTAGTGGTAACTAAGAATAATTTGAGAGAGGTGTCTGTTTCTAATCTAAAGAAAGCGATAACATGTACACTAAACTAAAATGTGGAAGATGAAAAGGCATGCGACACAGCAAAGTCAGCTAGACAAATTTAATGAATGGGTAAAAAAACAGGGTTAGGGTTGGTTAACATCTAACATCAGAAATGCATGGTGATAGTCTATTCATACTTGCGACTCTTCTCCCGGTTGTCAGCCGCTATGCGTTATATGTCTATAATGCATAGGAGAGTGTTAAGTGCCAAGGTTGTTCCTACGTCTAGGTAACACTACTTAGCCTTGTCAATTGAGTTCCACAATCACTTACCCTCTCGAGCAGTCTGATTATTACTACTTATATCGATTAGCTAGATTGACATAAGCATCGGATTAAGATTACAATTGACAAGATCTAATAGTTACACTATGGTTCTTATTTAAGTGGATTAGTTACTCATGGATTCAAAGTAAAAAGCGGAAAGGGTAGAGAAATGAGTAGACATGGAAGAAATATAGATTGATGAACGGAATACAACTTTAGATAGCTCAATGTCTTGACACAAATCTAAAATCAAACTAGAAAAACAAGATAGAAAGCACGAAAAGGGCGTCAATGTCTTGAGTCACCGGGATGGAAGCGTGAGGTTCTGCTGTGAAGTGGTCAGGCGGAGGGAAGACTCTGCTGTCACTTAAGAATTCTTTCGAGAATGAACAACCCTTTCTCATCTTGCAGGACTGCCCTTTTATAGATGTTGCGGTCGCAATCAATGGCAGATCTGCTTGATTGGTGACGAAATTTGTATCATGCGTCCATCTTCCCTAATTGCATAATTCTTGGGTCAATTTAGATCCACCACTTTAGCCACAGATTATGCATGTCAATCTTCCGACAATCTCTCAAGATTATGATTTGATTTTCCGCTCCTTGCGTTTTTTATAATTATCCGTTCATGGAGAAGTTTGACAGATGTCAACACGTCATCGGTTGCTAATGCACAGTCTTGCGTTAAGAGGTAGTCAACTCATCGTTTGCATTCCTGCGTTGAAACATGCGTCTTAGGCTCAAAAAGTGGTAAAATTATTATCTTCATAAAAATACAAGAGTAGAACGCGTAGGAAGATTCATTAGTAGAATTTAGCTTAAACTACCGCATGCTTCTCTATTTATTCTCTATTTTTCTAAGAAAAAGGCTATAATAACTTGTATTTCTACAAGTTATCACACCCCAAAACTTAGATAAATGCTTGTCCTCAAGCATAACTTCTATCTAAGACACTTCAATCATCTCCAAAGTTTTATCAACGCATTGACTAGTGTCACACCCCCTCTCTGATTACCTACTTAACCTGAAAAGAGATGTGAAGACAATATACATCACCTCTCTTGTGACGCATATTGTCCCATCTTACATAACTTCCTGCACAACCATTCCATACGTATATATTCATAGAATTCAGCCATATTAACGCATGATCATAATATAATAATCCTTCCTGTACACAGCACACTTTTATAACATACTCTATTATAACCCACATATAAACAACTAAATCTACATGCCACCAGTGTTAAGTTATTTACATGTACAACAATGAGAAAATAAACTGTTTTTGGAAACTCGAAGTTTAAGCAGGGCGAGTTGGAGTAGGCAATGCACCAGGAACGTCCTTGCTACCTGGGAGGAAAAGAAAACATGGAAAACGTGAGCTAAAAGCCCCGTGAGTGACTAATTCTGTAAAACTATCTTTTGTTCGAAAACAGGCATGTTAAAATCATAGTAACGCCATAAATGTAAACGTGGTTCAAATAATCATTTCTGTAAAATCATAATTTCAACAACGTAAACAAATTACATATGTTCATGCCAAAATGATCGTACACGAAAATCAGTTCGTTCTCAAAACTTTTCCTTAGTCAGGGCGGAGCAATACTCAACGCACCCGACGTCGAAAACATCCTTAGTTGAGGCGGAGTAAAACTCAACGAACTCAACGTCGATAACAATCCTTAGTTGGGGTGGAGCAAGACTCAACACACCCAACGTCACAACCTCTATGTGCACATAGGAATATGGTGGGTTGCCCAAGTACCTTCTACGAGTCCTTCAGTACCGGGTCCTGGGGAAACTCACATGCCTTCTCATGTCCTTTGAGCTTCCTCTAAAACATTTTAGAAACCAGTATTATACGTAAATAGTTCACATGAAAATCTTTCATGAAAATCAGATATATCACGATAAACAATATTTCAAAACATGTCATTCAACATCTTATAGAAAATGGATAAAACATGCCTTGTGAACAATATCATCAAACGTCATGCTTTTCAAGAAAAACAGTTCATCTCAAAGTCACATCTCATAAGAAAAACCAAACTAAACATTTTCAATATATTTGTTTTCAAAGAAAGAAGAGTGTCACTCACAACTTGTCCTTAGGCCCTCAGCGGATTATATGCCTTTCCGAGCTCTTCTTGGCCTGTAAATACACATTCCTCACGTTACGTTTTCCTGAAACTTCCTTTACATGATCATTAAACGTGCATACTTAAACTCTAATCATGATTCACCACCGAGACTCCCTTTCTTTCCTAAAATACACATAATATGTGAGATTCTATGTCACTAGCGAGATTACCAACGAGATTTCACCTTACTAGCGAGTTTACTAATGAAATTACACAACAAGTCACGACACTAGAAACACCAGCATAAGCGATACCAGTGAGACTACCGAGAAGCGATACTGAGCAAGAGCCAGTGAGATTTATGAGAGAAAATCCTCCTTTACACTACCAGCGAGACCAGTGTCACTACTCACGCTCCAATTCTCTGCGTTACCTTCCAAACGATACCCGACAGCAGAGTTTCCTCCTTTCCTGTTTGTTCTCACTTCTGTCAGTTCAAAGTCATATTTCCAGCCAGATTTAGAACTTCTTTCCTTTTACAAACTTGTAGAAAAACATGTTTTCTAACTTACCTCAACATTTCGTTACTTACTCGTCCTAGTTTGTCAGATATTGCAAGTTTTCTCCGCGCTACTCCAGATTGCACAGAAATTTCGTATCAGTAACTTCCAGCTAAAAGTTTACATGTTTCCAATCCATTTCAACTCAAGCATCCTTCATAAAAGTTGTTCAAAATTGAGTTAGCTTACTAGCCTTAAAATTTCAGCCCAAAATTCAATCTCCTCAGCTCGATAATCACCAAACACCAAACCTGGTTCGAGCTGCACGACAATAGATGAAGCTTCTGTTTCAGCTTCAGTTCTACCATGAAATCGTCCAAAACTTTGCACGAAATTGCCCTAGAACTCTTCTTCAACCTCTCCACGACTTGCAGCTGAAAAATAACATAAAATTGAGTTTGGAAATGAGTAGAAAGAAGCCGGCAACTTTTTTGTCCAATGAAAGGTTAAAAATTGACTTTTCATCCTTATCCTTTCTTCTTTTTTTTCCTTTTTCTTCTCTTTTCTTCTTTTTAAATTTTGAATCCTTTTTTTTTTTAATTTACAATATGAGATTATTAATACTAATTTGCTTAAAACTTTTGAACGTGCTTACCAATTAGGTGCTTACAAATATAGATTGATGAACAGAATACAACTTTAGATAGCTCAATGTCTTGACACAAATCTAAAATCGAACTAGAAAGACAAGATAGAAAGCAGGAAAAGGGCATCAATGTCTTGAGTCGCCGGGATGGAAGCATGAGGTTTTGCTATGAAGTGGTCAAGCGGAGGGAAGACTCTTCTCTCTCGAGCTATTCGTCTTCGGTTGTGTTCTGGAGAGAATTCTGCTGTCACTTAGGAATTCTTTCGAGAATGAACAACCCTTTCTCATCTTGCAGGACTGCCTTTTATAGATGTTGCGTTCGCAATCAATGGAAAATCTACTTTATTGGTGGCGAAATCGATATCATGCGTCCATCTCACCTAATTGTGTAATTCTCGGGTCAATTTAGATCTACCACTTTAGCCACAGATTATGTATGTCAATCTTCCGACAATCTCTCAAGATTCTGATCTAATTTTTCGCTCCTTGCTTTTTTGGTAATTATGCGTTCATGGAGAAGTTTGGCGGATGTCAACGCGTCATCGGTTGCTAACGCACAGTTTTGCGTTAAGAGGTAGTCAACTCATCGTTTGCATTCCTGCGTTGAAACATGCGTTTTAGGCTCAAAAAGTGGTAAAATTATTATCTTCATAAAAATACAAGAGTAGAACGCGTAGGAAGATTTATTAGTAGAATTTAGCTTAAACTACCGCAAGCTTCTCTATTTATTCTCTATTTTTCTAAGAAAAAAGCTATAATAACTTGTATTTCTACAAGTTATCAGCTACACCGCAAGGCATGGCAAAGTCTTAAGGTGATGGCGTTGAAGGAAAAGTATGTGTGGAAGAAGCCCAAGTCAAGCAGGTTTTGAAGATGTCTTAAGCCGAGGAGGGGTTGAGAAGGAAAGAACACGTGGGTTTTGAAGAGCTTGAGGCATAGAGGCATTGAGAGGTACAGGCGTGAGGCTTGAAAGAGTACAAATCATGCAAGTAGAAGCAATTTGGATCTAAAACACTCTAACTACATCAATTTTGAGGATTAAACATGTTTGTTCATTAACCCAAAAACAAGTTTAACAAACTTACATTAATGGAGTTCAAAATTGAAGCAATCCTTTAGTTGTTTTTTTATCATGAACACGTCATGGACCACCGTTATTTTCCAGCTTAGAACAGTTGTGGGATCTAATTGTGATGAATTTAGAGCAAGTTTGAAGTTGGAGGATTTTGAGAGAAAATTTGCTTCAAAATCTCAACATTCATCAATCCTTCTTCCACCAATTCAACTTCTATTTAAAAAGGAAATTATGCAACTCAAATTAATCTTAATAAGACACCAAGTAGGTGACTAATTAAGTGGGATTTGATGTATTTACATGAGGTTCAAATAGGTTTGAGAAACACCCACCTCCACCTTAAATTCATGCAATTTGAATTTCAAAATCCAAAAAATGACTTTCTCTTATTTTAATTTTTGATAACGTGTAAAAATACAAGTTATTACAGCCTTTCTCTTAGAAAAATAGAGATTAAATAGAGAATCATGCGGTAGTTTGTGTTGAATTCTATTGATAAATCTTCCTATGCATTCTACTCTTGTAAATTGATGAAGATAATTTTTTTTATAGCTTTTTGAGCATAAAACGTATGTTTTGACGCAGAAACGCAAGCAACCTGTGGATGCCCTGACAATTGTTCAACGCAAGATAATGCGTTAGTAACATATGGATGTGTCGACATAAGTGAACGCATGAACCCAAGTTCTCCATGTACGTATAACGACCAGAAACGCAAGGCAGCGAAAAATCAGATCAGAATCTTAAGAGATTGTCGGAAAAATTGACATGCATGATCTGTGGCTAAAGTGGTGGATCTAAATTGAACCAAGAATTACGCAATTAAGCGAGATACAAGCACGACATCAATTGTGCCTCCAATTACACAGATTTGCCACTGATTCCGAACGCAGCCTCTACAAAAGGACAGACCTGCAAGCTGAAAAAGGGTTGTTGATTCTCTGAAGAATTTCTAAGTGACAGCAGAGTTCTCTCCAGAAGACAACCAGAGACGAATAGCTCGAGAGAGAAGAGTCTTTCCTCCGCCTGACCACTTCACAGCAAAACTTCACGCTTCCATTTCGGCGACTCAAGACATTGAAACGCCTTCTTGCTTTCTATCTTTTTCTAGCTTTGATTTTAGATTTGTTATCAAGACATTGAACTGTCTAAAATTGTATTTCGTTCATTAATCTACAATTCTCCCATGTCTATCCATTTCTCTAGACTTTTCGCTTATTACTTTGAATCCATGAGTAGCTAATCTTTCAAGGGTCATGGGTTGCGTTAGCATCTAAATAAGAACCATAGTGTAACTATTGCATCTTGTCAATTGTAATCTTAATCTGATGCTTATGTCCATCTAGCTAATCGATATAAGTAGTAATAATCAGACTATTCGAGAGAGTAAGTGATTATGGAACTCAATTGACAAGGCTAAGAAGTGTTACCTAGACATAGGAATAACCTTGGTGCTTAACACTCTCCTATGCGGTATAAACATATAACACATAGCGGCTGACAACCGGGAGAAGAATCGCAAGTATGAATAGACAATCACTATGAGTTTATGATTTTAGATGTTAACCAACCCAAACCCTGTTTTTACCCATTCATTTAATCCATGTAGCTGACTTCCATCTTACAAGACTATGGTTCCTAGCTATCTACCTAGTCTTATCTCTAAAATGGGAGGTTTATTGAGTCAGCAAACTCGAGTAACTCTTACCCATGTAGATCAAAGGATAATCCCAAAAAAATTGGAGGTCATAGTTAGCTTAGGATTAAGATCAGTTGCCTAGGTCATCATTTTTTGAAATAACCAGTCTTAACAGTAACAGTGTTTTTAAAGTAAAAATGATTATCTCGTGGTTTGGTCTTATACAAACTCATTATATAGGATGCTCCCACTTGCATGTATTTACATGAACGATATATGATCACATTGTGTTTATCAAATACAAAGTGGGTCGCATCCATAGTCTTCCCAGGATAAGATACCCAACCTTATCCCTATACTATAGATCGTTTTGGCTTTTACTCAAACTTGATCCATTTTTATGTCTACACATAAAGTCTAAGTATTCATGCTATAGCAACGAAATTTTTAGTTTATTGGATTTAGATTTATACGTAACTCACATATTCAATAATATCTATACTAAATAAATTTAATATCAACTTTATTGAAAAAATAGTGCTTATTATTTACAAACCACTAGTTTTAGGACATAAAACCCAACAAGGCCAAGCCAAGAACCTCCAAATTCATGTGTGCTATTGATAACTTGTATTGATAACTTTTAGAAATACAAGTTATTATTGTCTTTCTTTTAGATAAATAGAGTTTCAATGGAGAATCATGCGGTAATTTTGGGTAAATTTTGTTGATAAATCTCCCTATGCGTTTTACACTTGTGAATTGATGAGGATAATTGTCTTAAAACTTTTTGAACCTAAAATGCATGCTTTAACGCAGGAACCCAAGCAACCTATGATGCATTATCAATCTGAAACGCAAGGCAGCGAAAAATTAGACGAGAATCTTGAGAGATTTTCGAGAGATTGATGTGCTTGATCTGCAGTTAAAGTGGTGGATCTGAATTGAACCAGAAGTCACGCGATTAGGCGAGAAAGACACAAGGCAGCAATTCAACCGCCAATCATGCAGATTTTCCAGCGAATACAATGCAGCATCTATAAAAGGGCAAACTTGAAGACTGAAAAGGTTGTTGGATCTCTCGGAAGAATTTCTAAGTGACAACAGAGTTCTCTCCAGACGACAACTGGAGATAAATAGCTCGAGAGAGAAGAGTCTTCCCTCTGCCTTACCACTTCACAGTAGAATTCACGCTACCATCCCGACGAGCTCAAGAGATTGAGGAGCCATTTCATGCTTTCTATCTTTTTCTTACTTGTGTTTTAGTTTATTAACAAGAGATTGTATTTTCTAAAACATTTATTTCGTTCATCAATCTACACATCTTCCATGGCTATCCATTTCTTATCACTTTCCATTTGTTGTTTATCATCCATGAGTAACTAACTCTCTTGAGGGTCACGAGTTGTATTATCATCTAAATAAGAACCATAGTTTTGACTATTTCATCTTGTCAATTGTACTTTAGTCTAATGCTTATGTCCATCTAGCTAATCAATATAATTAGTAATAATCAGTTTGCTCGAGAGTAAGTGATTGTGAAACTTAATTGATAAGGCTAAGAAGTGTTGTCTAGACATAGAAATAACCTTGGTACTTGACACTCTCCTATGTGTTATAGACATATAAGCATAGCAGCTGACAACCAAGAGAAGAGTAGCTGGTATGAAATAGATCTCACTATGCGTTTCTGAATTTAGATGATGACCAACCCCAACCCTACTTTTACCATTCATATAATTCCATTAGCTGACTTTGCTGTGTCGCATACCTATCCATTCCATCACTTTAGCGTAGTTTTACTACTTTGTATTTACTAAAATGCATCACTTTTCACCACCTTCTTGTAACACATAACTTAAATAATCCAACGAATTCTAGAATCTGCATAGTCCCTATGTTCGACCTCGGACTCACTGAGAAAACCTCGTTCTTTGTTTATACTTGGTTGAAGAATAGGAAAGCTTGACCAATTAGTATCGCATGTATTTAGCACGTTAAATACACAACGACTATGCGTTGAAGAGATGAACTAAGAGGTAGGTGTTTAAATCTCTTTTAATTTTTTATACTTATACTTAGTGATTTAATTAAGGTTAATTAGGTAGCAAGTTAATATTCAAAGTTGGAATTAGGAAGCAGGAGGTGGCACGCCTATGTATTGCATGAAGCCGATGGTGGATGGTATAAATAAAAAGTTGGATGAAGATTGGTTTGCAAAATTCGCTCGTGCCAAAGGAGAACTTCTTTGACCAAACACTCTCAAAATCAGTCTAATAGCTGTGTGAAGGCTGCCGGAGAAAAATTCCATCGACAAAGGCTTGGAATTTAAGGAGAATTGGAGATTATTCATGCTTTCGGGTGATCTTGTGTAAGCCCCGTACTTGTCATTGGGAGAAGGTAAGTAAGAAGAAACTGTGGGACAGGTATTGAGTAAAGAAAATTGGCCGAGTTGTGTGAGAGTAAAAATGGCTAAGTGTTGGCCATGTGATGGGTGATTATGCGTTGAGGGTATGTCTAAAGCTTGACAAGAGTTAACACTGGTAGGCATGCGTTGAAGAGGGCAGCTCGGTGTGGAAGTAGATGTGAAGGAAGAAGGGTGCAATAGGCGTTAGTAGAAGTATGCGTTGAAGGCTACTATGTGCTAGAAGTTGGCATTGCTATGCGTTGAGATGGCCTATGCATTGAAGGGTGGTATGCATTGGTGCATAGAAAAAGGGGTCGAGAGGACCATGCGGTAGTCGGCTATTCGACGTTAAGCAATCAGTAGCAAGGTAAGTTGAGGCTATGCGTTGCCGAAGTTATGCGCAGAAGGTTGCGTTGGCTAATTCAAGAAGGAAGATGATGGTAGAGCTGGTAAGTCGGTGATTTATATTGACATATAAATGAGTGCATCGAATAATTAAACCCTTTTGAACATATTTTCGAACTCAGCTAGACTCCATTTCGCAGATGAACAGCAAGGAGAGGTGGAAGAAGGTGTTTATATCGAATTCAAGTAGAAATCAGATCAGTTTCATGGTGACTTTGAAGCTGGAACCAGACGCTTGATTGTTGCTGATAAATCTGGACATCAATCGGTATTTGAAGGAGAGTGAGCTGAGGAAGTTAAAGCTAGGACTGAAACTTTAAGGTTAGTAAGTTGATTTAATTCTTAGTAACTTCCATGAAGGATGTTTAAGCTAAATCCGAGCAAAAATGTGTTAATTTCTAAGAGGAAGTAATTGGAGTTGAATTGCTAGACAATTCAAGGCAGGCAAAGTCATTTGGGAATAACTCTCAAACGAAGACGAGTTATGGTCTGAAATTTTGAGGTAAGCTAGGAAACTCACTACTTTACAAGATTGTAGAAGAGGGGAAGTTCTGATTTCGGCTGTAATATAGTTTTTAGCAGGATAAAGAAAGAGTTAGAAGGGAAGGAAGGAAGCAGTGATATCAGGTGTCGTTAGACAGTGGTATCGCTAAGGAGCTGGAGAGTGAGCAGCGGAACGAGTGTCGCTGATAACGCAAAGAGCTTTGCGTCTCACAACTCTCGCTGAAGTCTCGCTGGGTATCGCTCCTTAAGGTAAACTCGCTAGTCTAGTTCACTCCGGTTTCGCTAGTGCAGTATCCAGTGGTGTAATTTCACTGGTAGTCTCGCTAGTGACATAAAGTATCGCTAATTATGAATACATTGGAAAAAGAGAGTCTCAATGATGGAGTGAGAATGATATATGAATATACATACTTAATGATTATGGAAAGGGAGTTCAAAGAAAACGTAATTTGAGAAATGTGTTTTTACAGGCCAAGAAGAGCTCGGAAAAGCATATAATCCGCTTGGGGCCTAAGACAAATCATGAGTGACTTTCTATTTCACCCAAGGATTATTTCTAACATTGTGCAAGTGAAAACGAGTATGTTATATGAACTCCTGTATGCGTGTTATCTAAATGCAACCCACGGCCGAAGGACCATGTGTGAAGGCCTATGGGAATATGATATATGATACACAGTGCTGAGGGACCATGGGTGAAGGTACTTGAGAAATTGATTGAGATGGATTCCAATGCCGAAGGACCTTGTGAGAAGGCATATGGAAAACCAGTACATGATGGCTCGGTGCTGAGAGACCACGAGTGAAGGCACTTGAGCAGTGGATTAATATGGAACTCGATGCTGAGGGACAATATGATAAAGCACTTGAGAGTTGAAACGCCGAGGGACGAAATGTGAAGGCGTGTGAATATATGAATAATAGGAATTGAATTATGAGGTTAATAGCGTTGAGCTTTGCTCCGCTGCTTCTTGGAAAGATATTTATGTTATATTGTTAAATGGCATGAGTGACCCAGGAATCTGTACTAATAAGATATATAGTAGTTATTATGATCAGTATTAACTCAAGGATTAAATTGTAATTAGATAACTTAGTCATTCACTGGGCTTTAGGCTCACGCTTTCTTATTTATTGTTGTTCGTTTCAGGTAGCGAGCGTGTCCGGGACACCTAGCCTATAGAAGATCCTTGTCTGGGCTTACTCTGCATTAGTTCTCTAGGATAGTTGTAAATACTCAGTTTATGTACATGTTTTGGGTTTGTACAGTGTGCAGAATAAATACCTATTATTATAAATTATGAGTTGAGGAATCTGAATTTAGAAATTATGTTTAACTTATGATGTTTCACTAGCGTAAAGCTTTGTATAATTGATCTGATATTGATTTATGTTTCAAGATACATGATGACGAGTGTGTGTGTAGGTCGCACCTACTTCTAGATTAGGAAGGGAATATGGGAGGGGGTGTGACATCTTGAGTGAGGCTGGAAAATTGGTGGATTCCAAGCTACAGAAGAAGAATTTGAAGGCTAAATTTGGAGGTAAGTTAAGAGGTTAACTTTTAGGTCTATGGAAGAAAATGGCATTGAAAATGGTTAGAGATGTTGGTTTTGATGACTTAAAGTATAAGTTGTGCTGTGGAGGTCATCAAGTGACTGCCAGCCAAGGTTGAAGAAGACATGGGCAGTTGAGAGGCTATAGAGGTTATTTTGGGTATTTTGCACGTATAGGTGGATAGGCAGGGGGTGAACAGGTGACAAGTTGTGTGGGCGGCAGCGACAGACTGTGAAGTGTGTAGTTTAAGAGGAGTGTTGCTAGATGCCTCGCATATGTGCAAGGTTGACGCCCAATATGGAGACTTTGATGCTGAGTGTGCATGAGATTGATGTCCAATGTGGCGCGTGTGTGTGGTAGTAAGCGGCGTAGGGGTGTGGGAGTTGCTGCACATTAAGGGTGTTTGTGAGTGTGCAATTTTGCAGGAGTTGTGTTGTTGACAGATCTAAAGTCCCCGGCAACGGCACCAAAAACTTGTTGCGTTTGTAAATCTAATTTCCAAAAAACTTGTTGTTGCATTTATCTATTATTAAGCTTACTATGATGCTGTGCAACATATTATGCGTTTTACATGCTTAATATTATGCGTTAGTGATCTGTCAAGTTTTCCTATCCTTTACCAAAGTATAAGCAAGGAATGTGGTTTTCTCGGTGAGTCCGAGGTCGAACACAGGGACTATGCAAATTCTCTAATTAATTGGATTATTTGAGTCATGCATTTAAAGAAGGTGATGAGGAGTGATGCGTTTAACTAACTATAAAGCAATAAACCTAAGCTAATGTGGGTGATGGAGAGGTATGAGACACAGCAAAGTCAGCTAAGTGGATTAAATGAATGGATAAAAACAGGGTTTGGGTTGGTTAACATCTAAAATCAGAAACGCATAGGATAGTCTATTTACACTTGCGACTCTTCTTCTGGTTGTCAGCCCCTATGCATTATATGTTTATACTACATAGGAGAGTGTTAAGTACCAAGGTTATTCCTATAGACAAGTAACACTTCTTGGCCTTGTCAATTGAGTTCCACAATCACTTACTCTCTCGAGCAGTCTGATTATTACCACTTATATCGACTAGCTAGATGAACATAAGCATCAGATTAAGATTACAATTGACAAGATGCAATAGTTACACTATGGTTCTTATTTAGATGCTAACGCAACCCGTAACCCTTGAAAGATTAGCTACTCATGGATTCAAAGTAATAAGCAAAAAGTGTAGAGAATTGGATAGACATGGAAGAATTGTAGATTAATGAACGAAATAAAATCTTAGATAGTTTAATGTCTTGATAACAAATCTAAAATCAAAGCTAGAAAAAGATAGAAAGCAGGAAGGTGTTTCAATGTCTTAAGTCACCGGAATGGAAGCGTAAAGTTTTGCTGTAAAGTGGTCAGGCAGAGGGAAAACTCTTCTCTCTCGAGCTATTCGTCTCTAGTTGTTTTCTAAAGAGAACTCTGCTGTCATTTAGGAATTCTTTTGAGAATCAACAACCCTTTTTCAGCTTGCAGGTCTGCTCTTTTATAGAGGTTGCGTTCGTAATCAGTGGCAAATCTACGTGATTGGAGGTGCAATTGATGTCGTGCATCTATCTCGCCTAATTGCGTAATTCTTGGTTCAATTTAGATCCACCACTTTAGCCACAGATCATGCATGTCAATCTTTCCGACAATCTCTCAAGATTGTAATCTGATTTTCCGCTGCCTTGCATTTCTGGTTGTTGTGCGTCCATGGAGAACTTGGTTTCATGTGTTAACTTATGTTGACGCATCCATATGTTACTAACGCATCATCCTGCGTTGAGCGGTTGTCAGCGCATCCATAGGTTGCTTGCGTTCCTGCGTTAAAACATGCGTTTTAGGCTCAAAAAGCTATAAAATAATTATCTTCATCAATTTACAAGAGTAAAACACATAGAAAGATTTATCAATAGAATTCAACACAAACTACCGCATGATTCTCTATTTAATCTCTATTTTTCTAAGAGAAAGACTGTAATAACTTGTATTTCTACAAGTTATCAAGTTGCCACACATTAAGGGTGTTTGTGCGTGAGCAATTGTGCAGGAGTTGCCGCACAGGGCAGTCTCGGGCAGTGTCGTGAGCGTGTGTTGGTCAAGTTATCCCCTTAGTTGCTATGCACTCTATCTAAGGAATTTGGGAACCCGAATGGTGTTGGTGAGTTGTTAAAGTCTAATTTTGACCTCATAAATTTGAACATTTATCCACATAATATCTCATACTAAATGGTTTAAAATATTTAAATCTCATTTAAATATTTCTTTTCTAAAGGAATCTTTAATTTGGATCTCATCCAAATTAAATAATTAATTCTCCATCTATTTATTTATATGGATTTCATCCAAATAAATAATTAATTATTTGAATCATATTTAAATAAATTAATTCTCCATAAGTCAAAAGTAACATGCTTTGAAAATAACATAATAAAAATTAACGAGTTTATAACATCTCAAACTTCCACATATTCCTTAACAATCATCACACTTCCATGAAATCATAGATTATTATGTAGCATGCCTTTCATAAAACTTAGCTAATAACTAGCATGCTTCGAATATTTCCAATGCAACACCATAATATACATTTATATGGAAACACATAATTTTTTAAAGAAAATAAGCATCATAGCACATTTAAAACCCGTGAAAAACATAAACATAATAACATGTTTCCACGCAATGGTAAATAGCATAAAAACTTTGCATAAAGCATGCTTATTTTGAATAAAATTGTCACTCACTACTTGTCCCGGGCCCTTAGTGGGTTATACGCCTTTCCTAGCTTCTCTCGGCCTGAAATAATACGTTTCCCTTTGTTATATTTTCTCAAAATTCCTTTTTACATAGGAAACAAGCCTTAGACATCCATATTATTCACCACTGAGACCCTACTACATAAAGAAAACCATCACCAAAACTATATTCCATGAAGAAATGCTCAACCGAGGCTCTATTTCATTAAAAGGTTTACTAATGAACGAGATTCAAGCCATGAGTGAGACTAAACCAGCAAAATCAAGTAAAAACCAACTGTACCAGCGAGACTTTAAATGAGTGAGACCAGCGAGATTTGTGAGACAAAAACGACCAGCGAGATCAGTGAGACTTGTCTCGCTCTCGCTTCTTCACGTTCCCAATGTCGTCCAATTTTCCAGCAAGACTCGCCTCCTTTTACCATTGCCTTCGCTACTGCCCGCATTTCTAACTGTTAAAAGTTGCATTTCCAGCCCGAATTAGAATTTCTTTCCTTCTACAAACTTATAGAGAAATGTGTTTTCTAATGTACCTCAAAATTTCAGAGCTTAACTTCTCTTCGTTCCACCGATATTCCTAATTTACTCGTCCTGCTCCAAATCACTCGGGAAAACCATATCAGTCACTTCTACCTAAACTTAAACATGGTTCTCTTCATATTTAGCTCAACCATCCTTCATAAGAGTTGTTAAGAATTGCATTAACTTACTAACCTCAAATATTCAGCTTCAAACTCGATCTTTTCAACTCGCTATTCACCAAACACCAGACTTTGCTCAAGTATCGCGACAGCAATCAAACCTTTTGTTTCAGCTTCAATTACACCACGAAACCAAACAAAATTGTCACACCCCCTCCCAGATTCCTTCCTAACCTAGGAGTGAGTGCGAACTAGACACACCTGTCCTTGCATAACTTATAATAATCTACATAATGTCACATGTATTAGATCTCTCAACTAGTGGATTATCATAAATTTACCATAATTACTCGGACCAAGTTCTTATACCATAAAACAGCATGTGAGACATTCAGTATTTACGACACAAGACTACGCCCCTCACATTCCTTATGAAACATGCACAATATAATATATGCAAAAGTTTTGCATTTTACAACTATCCCAGATTAGGATCCAAAATAGGCCCAGACGAGAATTCTTCATAAGCTAGGCTCCCCGGACACGCTCGCTACCTGAAACAAAACAAGCAAACAAGAAAACATGAGCCTAACGCCCAGTGAGTGACTAAAATAAACCGTACCCTAACATACTTCCTGGTATTACCATAGAACATCAATAAAACTAACACATGTATATACTAATATGATTCAACACAACGATTTTTCATAAGAGTGATATCACACAATTATTTCCTTCCCTATTTGAGGCGGAGTGGAGCTCTATGCTGCTCAATGCCAAAGTAACCCTAGTTGAGGCGAAGAGATCTCGACGCACCCAACGTCGTATGCCCTAGCTAAGTGGAATACCCTCCACCCTTAGCGTCATATTCATACTAAGCTTTGAATTGCACAAGTACCTTCTTTCGATCCCTCGGTACTTAATATTAAATTACTCAAGTGCCTTCGTGCAATGCTTAGCACCAAGTTCCCATATGCCATCACATATTTCGTCGGCATTGGGTTTTACTAATTATGCGGTTACCTTCTCATACCTTCACATTGTCCCTCAGCATGAGATGTACTTTAAATATTTTACATAGTACAGCTGAACATTCATATTACAAACATGTAAACACCATACATATAACACACAATAACGATATTAACGGAGAATACTTACAGCATTACTCATGCCTTCCATTTATACCTTGGCATTAAACTCATCCAAACAAAACAATAGTATTGTATAAATTCATACCCCATTTAATTCACTCCAACTCCTTCAAGGGTTCCTAAATTCTCCTGTGCTCTTGGCTAGCACTTAGGTCGTAACTCATTACGTTTTCGTTCATACCATAACTAAAATTCCCATTCTCTAAGTCCATCACTATTTATATAGCTACTTTACCTATGTTATAGTTCTCGTTGTATGCTTAAAGATGCATGAAATCAGAAAATATCATAGTTTCTCGTACACATTACTAGCTACACAAACTAGAATTAATCATCATAAAACATAAGGTCACTCACAACTTTACTTGAGCTCTGAGTGGATTGTAAAGCTCCTTTAGCTCTACCTGACCTGAAAATACACATTTCTCGTGTTAATCCTTCCGAACATTCCCTTCCATATTTATTAGAAGCATATACTTAAGCTTAAAACATGATGCAAGGCCGAGACTTCCTTTCTTTTACAATCAATCTTGATGAGCGAGATTAGTAAACATTAGCGAGACTTCATCAAGCGAGACCAGCGAGACTCATCGCAAAAAGCGATACCTAGCGAGACTTCAGCGAGAATTGTGAGACACAAAGCCCTCTTTGCATTACCAGCGACACTCTTCCTTTGCTATGTGTTAAAATCGTCGGGCCACTATCTGCAAACTAAGTAATTTACTATGTCTGCATACCATGGTTCCTTTCCCTCTCCGTACATAAGCTGCTCATCAAGGAATCGTTATTCAATATCACTCCAACCTTCTTGGACCTCTCTGTTCTCCAGCCGAGAAAGGTGGTCCGCAACCTAATTTCCGTACCCTTCCTATCTTTGATCTCAATGTCAAATTCTTATAACGGCAAAATCCACCGAATGAGTCTTGGTTTTGCATCCTTTTTGGCCATTAGATACTTTATCGTAGAGTGATCAATATAGATTGTGATTGTTGAACCTACCAGATAAGCTCTAAACTTGTCCACCGTAAAGACTACGGCTAACATTTCCTTCTCAATAGTTCAGTAAATTTCCTAAGAATCGTTCAAAGTTTTATTGGCATAAAATATTGGATGCAAAACTTTTTCTTTTCTTTGTCCCAATACAGCTCCCACTGCATAGTTGCTTGCGTCGCACATCAGTTTAAACAAGCGAGACCAGTCAGAAGCAACTAAAATTGGAGTTATAATCAATCCTTGCCTAAACGATTCAAACGCATGTTGGCATGATTCATCAAAGTTTACGGGGAGGAATTAAGAAGTTGGAAAAGGAAATTGCACGGAATGCACCATTATTGTCTCATTTAGATCCTCATACAAATCAATGTGAACTTGAAGTTCAGAAAATAAATTTATTTGCAAAATATAGCAAATCAATTACCAAATGCATTTATAGATGCAAAGAAAGTAACAAAATCACATATACCTATTGCAAATGTTCCATCGAAAATTGATATCCCAATACAGCAAGTTATCACTAATGAATCTGGAACACGCCAGAAGCGTGGTAGACCAGTGGGTTCCAAAGATAAAAATTCTCGGAAAAGAAAAATAAATGATAATAAAAAAGATTTGGTTGAGAATGTAAATATCCACGAAGAAACCCTGGACATGACTAATAATACAATTAGTGAAGAAGGTGAAATGCCTAAAGATAATAATGAAGTTTCAATAAATTATGTCATGATAGGGAAAAGATGGAACCGAACTCATGTAATTATTGATAACATTTTTGCATATAGTGTTGCACTTCATATTATATCTGAAAATGAGGATCCTGAACCAAAATCTGTTAAAGAATGTCGATATAGAAATGATTGGTTTCAGTGGAAAGAAGCAATAGAGACAGAATTAAACTCACTTTCAAAATGTCAAGTTTTTAGACCAGTAGTCCAGACACTAGAAGATGTCAAACCCGTGGGATACAAATGGGTATTTGTGAGGAAAAGAAATGAAAATAATGAGATCACAAGATATAAAGCAAGACTAGTTGCACAAGGTTTTTCCCAAAGACCTGGTATTGATTATAAGGAGACATATTCTCCAATGGTGGATGCAATTACATTAAGATATTTAATTAGTCTGACTGTGTATGAAAACTTGGACATGCATCTTATGGATGTAGTCACAGCATACTATATGGATCTCTTGATAATGACATTTATATGAGAATCCCAGAATGATTTAAGATACTTGAAATACATAAATCAAGTTCTCGAGAACTATATTCAATAAAGTTACAGAGATCACTATATGGATTAAAACAATCAGGACGAATGTGGTATAATCGCCTGAGTGGATATTTGTTGAAAGAAGGATATCAAAATAATCCAATATGTCCATGTGTTTTTATAAATAAATCACAATCAAGATTTGCTATTATATCTGTATATATTGATGACCTAAATATAATTGAAACTCCTGAAGAGCTTTCAAAGGCAATAGAATATCTTAAGAAAGAATTTGAGATGAAAGATCTCAAAAAAACAAAAGTTTTCCTTGGATTGCAAATTGAGCATTTAGCAAACGAGATTTTTGTTCATTAGTCAACCTATATAGGAAAAATTTTAAAAAGATTCTATACGGACAAAGCACATTCATTAAACATTCCAATGGAAGTTTGTTCACTAGATGTAAAGAAAAATATATCTCGACCTCGAGATAATAATGAAGAACTTCTTAGTCCTGAAGTACCATATCTTAGTGTAATTGGTGCACTTATGTATCTTGCTAATAATACAAGACCAGATATTGCATTTTCAGTAAATTTATTAGCTATATACAGTTCTTTTCCAACAAAGACATTGGAATGGAATTAAGCATATACTCCATTATCTCCGAGGAACGATCGATGTGGGTTTTTTTTTATTCAAATAAATCAAATTTTAAATTAGTTGGTTATGCAGATTCTAGATATTTATCTGATCCACACAAAGCTAGATCTCAAACAGGTTACCTGTTCACTTGTGGAGGAACTGCTATATCTTAGTAATTAGTGAAACAGACCATAACAGCTACTTCCTCAAATCATGCTAAAATTCTTGCAATCCATGTAGCTAGTAGAAAATATGTATGACTAAGATCAATGACTCAACCCATTCGTGAAACATGTGACTTGTCTTCTAGTAAAAATCCTCCAACAACATTATACGAAGACAACACAACATGTATAGCCCAAATCAAAGGAAGATATATTAAAAGAGATAAAACAAAGCATATTTCACCAAAACTTTTCTACACTCATAATCTTGAAGAAAATGGCGACATCACCGTACAACAAATTTGTTCGAAAGATAAGTTGGCAGATTTATTTACAAAATCATTACCAACCGTAACCTTTGAAAAATTGGTGTAGAACATTGGAATGCAACGACTCAGAGATCTCAAATGATGTTCCTATGAGTGGGAGTAAATGTATTGTATTCTTTTAGAAGTATTAGATTATATGAAATATGTACTTTTTTTCCTTCACTAGGATTTTTTTTCCATTGGGTTTTTACCTAATAAGCTTTTAATGAGGCATATTTTATATCTATAATAGGCATCTAAGGGGGAGTATTATAAATAATATAACAAATTAGATGTCCATTATATAAATGTGCTTAGTGGCTAAAGGCCATGTGTCTACTAAAGACACATCCTCATGAAATGCCACTACCTACTTGCCAAACTGCCTATAAATAGAGGCTTTTTGTGGATATTGTAACACACACATTGGAGAAAAAAGACGAGAAAAGATTGGTGAAATTCCATTTTCCATAAAATTCCACTTTCTTTATTTTAGTTTATTTTAAGTTTACTTTATTTAATTTAGTTTTTTTAATTACTTTAATATTATTTTATTATTTATTATTTTAATATTATAATTTTTCGATTTTCGTACTCCTCAATTTTACAAGAAAAATAATTTTGATAAGATATTGAATTATATAAATTATGAGGTCCTAAATAATTAACAACATTAAAAATGTTTCTTATTGAGCAGATATTGACTCAGCGATCTAGTGGGACTATATAAGAATCTTGAGATTGACGTCATATTGTAGACATACGTTTACAATCAAGTTTTTTACAAGTGAAAATTTTTAGAAACTAATAAAGTGAAGTGAAGCCCAGAGGGAGAATGAAAAACCATTTTCCAACACAAGTAAGAGATTAATTCAACCTACTTTTGTTAGAAAACAAATATTTAGTGGATGTCTGACTTGATAGGGCCATTGGTTAGATCGTGGTATTAAATTTTTGTCAACATCTCGACATTTTCATTATATTATAAAAATTCATAGAAAATAAGACTGTAACAATAAAGGGTCACTAATATGAATAAAATGTAAATAATAAACACTTAACGTGTTTAAAAAGTATAAAATTTTTATTTATTAATTTAAATTTGCATTTTTCTAATTATATTTTATCTATATTTTCATTTGTCATTTTCATAAAATTGAGACATTTTAAACCTTGGTTATAATTTTGAAAACCAATGAATGATTAACTATTTCTTTTTTTTTTTTTTGTTCTTTTATAAAAAAAATATTAAATTACATTATAATTATATTTTGGTAGTCAACCTGCGATATATATGAAATCTATTCAACTTTGGTGTCTCGTCATTTATTCCTACAAACTATGTGATAAGAATGTGAATAAGAATAAATCTTTGCTTCCACCAAATGTGTGTGTATATATATCAATAAATAGTGAAATTGGTTCCTATCTTATGGCTAAATTTCTTGATTAAAATGGAATTAGAACCATATTCTTCACCGGAACTCAAGGTCATACTTAATAAAATGATCACTATTCAGCTCTTCTTATTAATTGAATCTGACTCATTGATATCTATTAATTTCATTAATAACCGAGTTGATATATCTCTTTTTGTCATACTCAACGAAACAACTTGAAAGTGGATAAACTTAATTTCTCATCGTGCTGCTAGCTTAACTTGCATGAACAGTGGATGTACGTGATTCCTCTACTAGTTTAACTTCAATTCTTTGTTACTTGTATTTCTTTAAAAGAAAAAAAAGGAATTAGAACCAAATTTATTCCAGGTCGAAACGGTGAGATGAGAACAAATGTTGTCAAATATTTTGTTCAAACTTAGAATCTTAATTGGAAAAAAGACTACGAAGGAAAATTATTCTCATTGAAGGTTAAGTAAATTAGAAGTCAAAGTAATTCATTTTATCCTATATAAAATAATGTAGTTAAATTCACATCCAATGCTCTTAAACCGACTTAACTTTATTGGATTTTTTTTTTTTTCATTCTTTTACTTGTTCAAATAACAATTTGATAAGGTTATCTCTTTATGATAAAACGTATTTATTTTGCAACTTCATTATTGGAAGTTAAACTAATAACGTATTCAGATGAAGAGATCTTACCATATCAAACGTTTTGAATTGTAATTGGAGGTCATTATCCACTTAACTATGTTTGACTTGACAACTTCAATAGTTGGATTAGTAATAAAGTTAAATAGTTACTTTTAGGATTAGTTTTTTAATACATATGTTGCACGTGATATTTCTAATTATATTATCATATTGATAGAATTCTCATTTTTTTTTACTACAGATTAAGAATAAATTTATTAAGTTTGAGTGTACGTATCTCACACTTGTTCACTATACTTTGAAAAAATAGTTATTTATATGGTTGTAGAAAGTTAAAAATTATTAAAATTAAAAAAAAAATGTAAATTTTCTACATAATTAAAATAAATTCATAAATTTTATAATTATTTTTAGTGGATAAAATTAACCAAACTCTCAACATTCAAAATCTTCTTATTCTAATTTTTCTCATCCTTCTCGCTTCTGGTTCTTTTTTTAATGTCGTTGTAAGCTTAATTTCTTAAATAGATATCCTATACTTATAAATATATATTGATATACAACTCAATAATATTTAACTTAAAAAAAGTGGAGTTGTAACATTGTAAGCTTTAATTTGAATCAGGGATATAGTTCATATGTGCATCCTTTGCAATTTTAATATGCCACCAAAACAAGTGTAACCATTGAATTTTTAATATACCACCAACATCTTGAGATGTTACGAAGATTGAATAGGTTTTGAGGGTAAAGAGAACACACATAACAAAAATAAAGAATAAAGAAATGATATAACTTCAAGTGTTAGGTGAAGAATATGGTGAATAAAATGCTCATATTATATATGCAATAGAATGTGAGTTAAAAATCTTTTGAATTCTATTACTTCAAATAATAATGTAGGAGAAACTTTTTACATACTAACTTATTATTATATCATATATATTTATATTGATAATTAATTATGAGGCACCTGCAAAAAGAGCAAAGCAAAATACATTAACTAGGTCCATAGTCTTGACTTATTATTTTTGCAAAAATGGCAAAAAATAAGCTCAACTCGTATGATACACTTGATACAAATGATACCTTTGATACACTACTATCTTAGATATGATATATTATTGATACACTCATATGTTAGGCCTAATATACTCATATGTTACATCAAGTATCTATTGATTGATGTTTGATAAACTCATGTCTTTTCACTACTTAATTTCCTAAAATGTTTTAATTTTTTCTTGTTTTGTTACTTTTCCTCTCCTGAATTAATTTGAAAAAAAAAATTCAAACCAATTTATTTGAAGTAAGTACAATATTTTTCAACCAATTAATTTTAAGAAAATGTACTTCAGTTGATGATATACTGATATTGAAATATAATACTAATATGTTGTTAATACACTGCTAATAAACTCTATTGAAATTATGTTGATATACTTTTAGTGATACACTCATTTACAAAACTTGATTAACATACTGTAGATATTTTTTTATAATAATACTACTAATAAACTTTATTGATATACGGTTCATATACTTTATAATGTTACACTAATTTATACTGTTAATACATTTGACTAACATACTATAGATATACTTTATAATGATACACTAATTTAAGAAGAAAGCACGTAAAACTATTCCACAGATGATTATGTATGTTTAAGCTATGGGTTACACATGTCATTGTTAGTTTTGGCTAGAATCCATGTTTTGCATACGTTGTTTAAGGAAAACTTTTAATTAGTCACTCACCGGGCGATTTAGCTCATGTTTTCCTTGTTTTTCTGTTTTCCAGGTAGCAAGCGGGTCCGGGGTGCTTAGCCTACACAAGATTCTCGTCTAGGCCCGTCTCCAATGTCTAATATTTTTGGAACTAGTAAATATTTGAACTTATTTAAGTGTTGTACATATAGAGAGGGTTAAGGATGTTATTTAGAAACAATGTTGTATAATCTTGTATGGAAGCATGGTTGTTGTGTGAACTTAACCCTAGTTTTATTATGTCGTTAAAATATTGTGTAACTGTTTATCAGGTAATAGTTATGTTTTAGGTTTGGCAATGGATGTCGTGTGAGGGTTGGTGTCTGCTGTCATCACACTCACTCTTGGGTTAGGAGGGTACCTGGGAGGGGGTGTGACAAGTTGGTATCAGAGCATAAGGTTTTTGGAAGTGAGGTCATGCATAGTAGTAAGGAACATGTTGAGTCTATACTAAATTGATGACATAATATGTTATAGGAACATGCCCAGAAGGATCAGACAAGTTAGGCAAGCAGACATCGGGACGTCGCACGCTACCGGTGACGAGAGGGAGACTTCTGAGGGGGAGTCTAGTAACCCTCAAGCGAATGCAAATATGGAAGAGCAAATTTTCAGTAGAATAGCTCAGAGGTTGGTAGCTAGTGTAGAGTCAACTCAGGGGGATCCTGAGAAAAAGTATGGAATAGAAAGGTTTAAAGCTTTGGGTGCCGAGGTGTTTGAGGGTACTACTGATCCTGTAGAGGTCGAGGTGTGGCTGAATCAGGTGGAAAAATGCTTCAGGGTCATGCACTATCCTGAAGATAGGAAGCTTGACCTAGTTACTTATATGCTCCAGAAATGGGCTGAGGACTAGTGGCGTTTGATAGAAAATAGAAGTTCAGATACAGGTTCCTTGTCATGGGTAGACTTTAAGAAATCCTTCCAGGATAAATATTATCCTAAGTTCTATTGTGATGAGAAAAGGAATGAATTTCTGAGGTTAGTAAACGTGAATATGTCTGTTGTTGAATATGAGAAGGGGTTCACGGAACTCGCCAGGTATGCTTTGGCGTTAGTAACAGAGGAGGTGGATAACTGCAAGCGTTTTGAGGAAGGCTTGAGAAGTGAAATTCGTACCCGGTGACGGTGAGTACGGAATGGGTAGATTTTGTTAAGTTGGTTGAAGCTGCTTTGAGAGTAGAGAAGAGCTTAGCTGAAGGAAGAATAGACAGAGGTGGAAACAGGGCTGAACAAACATTCATACATCTCGGGAACAGTCTTACCGATGTGGGGGACGATGTTTCGTACCAGGAGTTTCTGGTAAGGGAAAGTTTAAAACTCGATCTAATGGATCATATCTCACAGGTGGCTCTCGAGGTTGTAGTATGCATAAAAGTCAGGGGAGGTTTCCTCAGACTTCAGCTCCTATGGGTGGTTCACAGTTTGGTCATCCTAGTGAATCCGTAGCTAACA
This sequence comes from Citrullus colocynthis, assembly GCA_031780015.1. Classification (NCBI taxonomy): domain Eukaryota; kingdom Viridiplantae; phylum Streptophyta; class Magnoliopsida; order Cucurbitales; family Cucurbitaceae; genus Citrullus; species Citrullus colocynthis. Next base: position 1,616,816 of record QLSR01000126.1, on the reverse strand, counting down.
CAACAAGGAAACCACTGTGTAACTCTTGTGGTAAGAATCATTGGGGGCAGTGTTTAGTAGGAGCTAGTGTATGCTACAATTGTGGCCAGCCAGGAAATTTTAGGAGGGATTTCCCTCAGCTTAAGTTACGAAGAGAAGCGGAATAGAGAACTATGTCGCAAATAGTACCAGCCAAGATAGGAGATGGGAGCTGGTGAAGGTAGCAACGGTGGCAGATAGAAGGGCCAGGTAGGCAGATCGAGGCAGCAAGGAAAAGTGTTTGCCATGACACAGCAAGAGGCTGAGGAGGCTCCAGATGTGGTAACAGGTACGCTCACCGTTTGTTCTAGGAATGCTTAGGAATGCTTATGTGTTAATAGATTCTGGAGCTACCCATTCATTTGTGTCTCGTGAGTTTTCTTTGCATGTAAATAGGAGTTTAGAATTTTTGTCTGATGCTTTGTTAGTGCATACTCCTATTGGTGAATCTGTTACTATAGAGCATACTTATCTTGACTCTGAGATAAAGATAGATAATGTGGTACTATCAGTTGATATGTTACCTCTGGTACTGATAGAGTGATATTATTCTTCGCATGGACTTTTTGTCGAAGTATCATGCGAATGTTGACTGTTTTAAAAAAGAGGTGAGATTGGTGAAACCCGATGGGGTTGAGATAGTTTTTAAAGGAAGAAGGAGAGTTCTTTCTACCTGTGTGATCTCAGCGGTGAAGGCCAAGAAGTTGTTAAGTAAAGGTTGCAATGCGTACTTGGCACATGTGACGGAAGTAAAGTCAGAAAAGTTGAAACCTGAAGATGTGCTAGTAGTACGGGAGTTTCTAGATGTGTCCCCTGAGGAGTTGTCGGGGTTGCCACCTGATAGAGAGGTAGAGTTTACTATTGATTTGGCACCTAGAACAACACCTATTTCGCAAGCACCATATCGTATGGCACCATCAGAATTGAGGGAATTGAAAGTGCAATTACAGGAGCTGGTAGATAAAGGATACATTAGACTAAGTGTATCTCCATGGGGTGCACTGGTGTTGTTTGTAAAGAAGAAGAACAATACAATGAGGTTATGTATTGATTACCGCCAGTTAAACAAGGTAATGATACGTAACAAATACCTTTTGCCTCGTATAGATGATCTGTTTGATCAGCTTAGAGGAGCGTCGGTATTCTCGAAGATCGATCTAAGGTCAGGGTATCATCAGTTGAAGGTTAGGGAATCGGACATACCTAAGATGGCTTTTCGAACGAGGTATGGACATTATGAATTTCTAGTGATGCCTTTTGGTTTGACGAATGCACCAGTTGTATTTATGGATTTGATGAATAGGATTTTCCATCCTTACTTAGATCAGTTTGTGATTGTGTTTATTGATGATATTTTGGTGTATTCTTGAGACAAATGGGAACATATTGAACATCTCAAGACTGTTTTGTAGATCTTGAGAGAGAAGAGACTGTATGCAAAGTTCAGTAAATGTGAGTTCTAGTTAGAACAGGTTGTGTTTTTAGGTCATGTTGTATCAGTTGCGGGGGTTAATGTGGATTCTCAAAAGACTGAGGCAATAGTCAGGTGGGAACGGCCTAAGACTATGATGGAGGTGCGTAGTTTCTTAGGTTTAGCAGGATACTACAGAAGATTTATGCAGGGATTTTCCAAGACAGCTCTACCATTCACTAGTTTGACCAAGAAAAATACTAAATTTTAGTGGAATGAGAAGTGAGAGCAGAGTTTTCAGGAATTAAAAAGGAGATTGGTGACTGCACCTATTCTAGCACTCCCAGAGTTAGGGAAAGAGTTTGAGGTTTATTGTGACGCCTCCCATCAGGGGTTAGGCTATATGTTGATGCAAAATGGTAAGGTGATAGCTTATGCTTCTAGGCAGCTGAGACCTCATGAGGGTAACTACCCTACTCATGAACTGAAGTTAGCTGCAATTGTTTTAGCATTGAAAATATGGCGGCATTACTTGTATGGAGAAAAGTGCCATATCTATACGGATCACAAGAGTTTGAGATACATCTTTGATCAGAAGGAGCTTAACATGAGACAAAGAAGGTGGTTGGAACTGATCAAAGATCATGACTGCACTATTGATTATCATCTGGGAAAAGTGAATGTTGTGGCTCATGCCTTAAGCAGGAAGTCCCCAAGCGGAGCATGTACACTGAATGCAGTCAGAGTTACTTTGCTCAAAGAATTTAGGAATAGTGCAACTAGTTTAAAGGTAACTGGTAAAGGAACATTGTTAGCACATTTCCAGTTGAGACCTAAGTTAGTAGATGAGGTTATAAGGAAGCAATCAGAAGATCTTGTGATTAAGAAGCTATTTGAAGAAGTAAAAGCTCAGCAAAGGGTAGACTATGAGCTTAGATTTGATGTTGTGTTGCTGAAACAAGATAGGTTTTATGTGCCAAGGAATGTGGAAGTTAAACAGTCAATTCTGGAAGAGGCACATAGCTCGGCTTATGCTATGCATCCTAGTAATACCAAAATGTATAGAACATTGCGAAAATATTACTGGTGGCCAGGTATAAAAAGGGAGATAGCAGAGCACGTGGCAAAATGTTTAGTTTGCCAGCACGTAAAGCCTGAACGCGAAGGCAAGCAAGGTTTCTAAATCCACTTCCTATTCCTGAATGGAAATGGGAACATGTTAATATGGATTTTCTGTTTGGATTACCAAGGACCCCAACAAGTGTTGATGGAATCTGGGTGATTATTGATAGATTGACTAAGATAGCACGATTCTTGCCGGTTAAGGCCACTTTTACACTGGATAGGCTGGCACAGATGTATGTGGACAGGATTGTAAGTCAGTACGGTGTACCAGTGACTATGATATCAGACAGAGATCCTAGATTTACTTCTAAGTTTTGGAAGAGTTTGCAAAGGGCGTTAGGAACCAAGTTGCAGTTCAGTACTACCTTCCATCATTAGACCGATGGACAGTCAGAGAGGACGATCCAGACTCTAGAGGATATGCTTCGAGCCTGTGTTCCGCAATTCAGAGGTAGCTAGGACGTACATTTGTCCTTAATGAAATTTGCTTACAATAATAGCTACCAAGCAAATATAGGGATGGCTCCGTATGAAGCGTTATATGGTAGACTATGTAGAACCCCAGTGTGTTAGGGAGAAGTTGGAGAAAGAAAATTGGTCGGACTAGAGATTGTTCAGGTTACTACAGAAAAGGTAGAGATGATCAAAGCTAATCTTAAGACGGTCAAAGATCGACAAAAAAGTTACGCTGATAACAGGAGAAGAGATCTCGAGTTTGAGTGCCACACCCCCTCCCAAGTTCACCTACTTAACCTGAAAGGGAACGTGAGGATAGTATACATCACCCCTTTTGTGACGCATACCATCCATCTCTTCACACACATCCTGAACTATTCACAATAAATTTCACGTTCTAAGACATTTAAATATCACATATAGAAGAGTATAAACAAGACAACCCACTTCTTCACTCATTCATACGTTCTATTACAATCCATGGTTCAATCTCTTACAATTATACACGTATATCTACATGCCACCTAATAGAGGTTTAACATACAACACTACTTCCACAAGTCGGGTTTTTTTGAATCTCGAAGCTTAAGGAGAGCGAGTTGGAGTAGGCAAAGCACCTGGAACGTCCTTGCTACCTGGAGGGGAAAGAAAACATTGAAAACATGAGCTAAAGGCCCAGTGAGTGACCATTTTAACAAACCATTTTGTTTGTAAATCATCAGTGATAAAACTAAGTTCAACATCAACATAAAACATGCAATTACTTCCAAATACATTAGTTAAAACAACTTAATTGCCCTTATCAATTCGTACAGGATTTTTAATAAATCATACGAAAACAGTTGAAGTGCAATACTTTTTCCTTAGTTGAAGTGGAGCAAAACTCAACACCCCAACGTCGAAAACATATAAGGCTCGATGCGGAGCAAGACTCAACGCACCAGCATATAACTTCTATGTGCACATAGGAACATGGCGGGTTGCCCAAGTACCTTCTCATGTCCCTCAGTACTGGGTCCCGGGGAAACTCACGTGCCTTCTCAAGTCCATCAGCACTGAGCCTCCTCTTAAACGTTTTTCTTTAAAGAAGTAACACTTTATACAAACAAATCGTATGCAATCATTTATAAGAACTCAGGGCAACTATATTACATCAATAACATTTCATAAACATACTTTTCAATAACATTAAGAACATAAAGTATGCTTCATAAATCATTTGATCACAAAATCGTATTCCATTGGAAAACCGGACTAACATATATAACAAGGATTGCTTTAGGGTAAGAAAAGTGTCACTCACTACTCTTTCTAGGCCTTGAATGGGTTATAAGCCCTTCTTATCTCCTCTTGGCCTGAAACAAACATTTTTCTTTGTTACACTTCTTTTATATTCATCAAACATACACAACAACTCATCATATACTTAATATTTAGAGCTAGGTATGCGATTCAGCTATCATTAGTTCATTCTCAAGCTTTAGGCACTAAAATTATTCCTTCTTGCCGTCCTTACCCTTCTGTTGAACTCCAATTCAGAGGACACTCTGTATACAGCTCATTCTTGCTGATAATCCAATGTTTGAACTTTATCTTTCTCTTTACAGAGCTAACTGCTATAGCTTGGATCTCTTTGCTTAAGCCCTGTAAAAAATCGCATTTCCAGTTCATATTAAGACTTCTTCCCTTCTAAAAACTTGTAAAGAATCAAGTCCCACAGCTTACCTCAAAATCTCAAGCCTTAACTCTTAATCGTTCTTCAGTTATGCCAGAATTACTTCGCGTTGCTCCAGTTGCATAACAGTTCTGTTGCTGCTACTTTTATCTAGAAATTCATATGATTAACTTCACTTTCAGCTTAACCATCCTTCATAAGACTTGTTAGGAATTATGTTAACTTACTAACCTCAAATTTTCAGCTCTAAACTCGGCTTCCTCTAGTCGTTCTACTCCAAACATCGACCACTGATCAATTTGTACCTCTGCAAATCAAACTTCTGTTTCAGTTCTGATTTTGGCACCAAAATGAGTGGAATTTCGGCCGAATTATAAGAACACCTTCCTATGCTCTCCTTTGTGGTTTCTCTGAAAGATGGGACCGACTTAAGTTCTTGAAATGTCTGAAAATGATTAAACTCACCTATATATACTGCCGACTTATGCATCACAAGTACCGAGATGATAATACCGACTTACTCACCCGCAGGCTGGTGCTAGTCTTCTCCTCAACGCAGGGCACTCATGTCTAAATTTTCCTTCAGCGCCTTCAGCACTAATCATTCTCAGCGCATAGTGTTCTCGGCACCTCCTACCTCCGACGCATACACACATAGTCTTACACACACTAGCTCATCGCATCAAGACCTTTCTGTCTTGGACGCAATGTGGCTCCAGCGCATGGCTGTCTTCGACGCATGGTGGCGCCTTCAACGCATAGTGACTTCAACGCATGCTCTAAGTATATTTCTTCTCCTGACAATGATCATTTATTCTTCGACACGTCAACTACTTCAACTCACAGCCCTTCACGACTTACTCAACAACCCATGATTCCCAAGATATTTCAACTTCCACTTCATTCATCAACGCATGGTCTTAGCCAATACTTAACCAAAATTTCACCCCCTTCTTGGCTACTTCTCAGCTATTCTCCTTCTAACGACGCATAAAACCATAACCTTAAACGCATAGCTCTCCCAACACTTGGTATTGCAAGTCAGTGCTTACATTGAGGTTGGTGACAAAGTATTCTTAAAGTTGTCACCTTGAAAAGGAGTTCTAAGGTTTGGTAGGAAAGGGAAGTTGAGTCCCAGGTATATTGAACCATTTGAAATATTGGAAATAGTTGGACCGACAACATACAGGTTAGCCCTACCGATGGAGATGTCTAAGATTCATATTGTGTTTCATGTTTAAAGAAGATCTGAGTTATGAGGAAGAACCAGTTCGAGTGTTGGATGAGAATGAGCAAATTTTGAGAACTAAGGTGATTCCATTGGTTAAGGTTGTGGAAGAACCATGGTGTAGAAGAAACTACCTGGGAAACCAAAGAGCAAATGGTTAAGCAATATCCACATTTGTTTTCGAGGAAATGACTATTTGCTGAATTTTGGGGACAAAATTCTTGTAAGGAGGTGGTAAGTTGTAAGCCCCACATTTAACTTTGGGAGATGGCAAGCTAGAAGTTGGAGGATTGAAAAGTGATGGCCGAGAGCTTTTGGTTTGAAGTAGCATGTAGGTGAGGCTGCTGTGCGTTGGTTGCTGTGGGCGTTGGAGGCAGCTATGCACCAGGGGGCTACTATACATTGGTTGCTGTGGGCATTGGAGGCAGCTATGCGCTGCGGGCTGCTGTGTGTTGGTGAGGCTGGTGCAGTGCATTAGGTGAGGCTGCTGGGCAGGTAGCAAGCGTTGGTCAAGGTTAGCTTAACAAGCGTTAGAGTAAGCCTTACGTATGGTATGCGACCAAGTTGCTATGCATTCCAAGCTTGTTAGCCATTCAAGCCCGCAACCATGTATGCTAAAGGAGGTTGTGTTACTTTGTTAAGTGGAAAATTAAGTTGATTAAAATAAGGAAGAAAGTGGAAGTAAGTCGGCAGTTTATTTAAATGGTAAAGATGAGTTTCTGATCATTTTTAAGCATATTCAAAAGCTCCAATCGACTTCATTTCATAGCTGAGCAACGAAGAGAGGAAGAAGAAGCTGTTTAAAGCTGGAACAGAAGGTTTGATTGTTGTCGCGCAATCTGAGCGTGGTCTAGTGTTTGGAGAAAAGTGAGCTAAAGAGATCGGATTTATGACTGAAATTTTAAGGTTAGTAAGTTCACTCAATTTCTAACAATTTCTATGAATGATGTTTATGATAGATAAATGAGCATGCATCGGAAGTTAATTTGATCAATTTTCACTCTAAAATGCTCAATTTAGAGGATTAAACATGCAATTAAGAAGAAAAACCAAAGTTTCAAGAACACTTACCCTTGAAGCTCCAAATTCTCCTTTAATTCTTGATGAATTTTAGCACCACTTGGTTGTAGACCATCACAAAAGTCTTTTCTACTATTCTCTAGGCTTAGATTGGATGGTGGGATCCAAATTTGTGGTGAATTTGAGAAAGAATGAAGGTTGGGAAGAAGATAAACAATGGATGGAATTTCGCAAAATTAACCCTTAATTTCACAAAATTCTTAACCATTTTTATGTCAAAATCATCTCTATTTATTAAAGAATAACATGCAATCCAATTGCATCAAAATTTGACAACACAAAATGGTTATTTGTTCGTTAATTGTGAAGAAGACAACCAAGCTCCTAGCTTAGTTAGTGGGAAAATCCAATCTTCAAAAATCAATTTTAGAATCAATTTTCAACGAATTTCCAAAATTGAATTAAAATTGATTTTTAATTTCAAAAAATAATTAAATAATTAAATAAAAATAATTTAATATTTAATTAATTAAATAATATTTTAATATTTAATTAATTAAATATTATTTTAATATTAAATTAATTAAATATTATTTTAATATTAAATAATAAAATAATATTATTTTTCCCACTTGTCCCGATTTTTCTAAAAAACCAATATGAATCCCTATTCATATGATTAATATTTAAATCATATTTAAATATTAGAATTAACTTTATTTGTACGTTTAATTCGTAATTAAATGTCGATATACCGTTTATATATCTGGCTATCATCCTTAAGCCAAGATTTGAACGGTTCAAACTTATTCACCACATTATCTAAGATTTTAGTCCATTTATGAGCTAGTAGAGGGACCTAATGGACCTGCAGATCATGAGCTCCAACGATTCAAGATTAACCGGCCAAACTTATTAACCTAGTTAACCAACATTACGGGACACTCCACTAAAACCCGTAGCTGCACTCTCCTCACTGTAGATATATTTGTGTCCATTTGATATAACCGTCATCGATAAGTCAATCCTTCACCGGACATAACTTCAGCTAGGTCAAATACTGATTTACCTCTGAGTTACATCTTTTCTCCTTGAGTAACATTGTCCCTCTAATGAACAATTGATTTAAGATCTAATCACTAAATCTATTCCCTCACAGGCCAGTGAGAGGATGGGGCCCCTTGTTCAAGTCCTGGGAACAACACTTAAGAGAACAACCTCCATTCTATCTCTAAGTTGGGTAGAAGTGAATTCTATATTGCAAATTCTATGTCCCCAACTATCTACTCGATCTTATCCCTGAAATGGGAGGAATGTTGAGCAGCGCTATTAAACTTACTCTCACCTATGCAGATCAAGGGATAATTCTGAATAAACAGGAGTTCATAGATAGCTCAAGATTCAGATTAACTTATCTAGGTCATCGATAAGTGAAATTAATCAATGTTAATCATAAATGGTGTTAATACGTAATAGTGATTATTTCAGGGTCAGTCTTACACAATCTCATTATGTAGAATACCCCCGCTCACATGTCTCTACATGAGCAAATCAGGATCACTTCATTTATGACACTTTACAACATTTGTAACAATCATGAAGCGAGTTGTATCCAATAGTGTCTCCAAGAAGAGGTACCCAACCTAATCCATGTACTATAGACTATTGAGGCTACTTACTCGAACTTGATCCTATTTATGTCTCCACATAAAGTCCAAGTACTCATGATAGTAGCCAAGGGTTCGTAGTTTAATTGGATTTAGAGTTAATAAATAATTAATTCACTTGAATAACTTCATATGTACTAAAATTCACCTATTTACAAAAAACTACGAGTTTTAGGACATACAACCCAACAGTTTGAGATGACTTTGAAGAAAAATATGTAAAATTCTAGGTGGAAGTGACTGTCACGGATTTGTTGAGCGATTTGGAGCAGCTCGAAGTCATTTGGGAATATCTGTTAAACGAAGAAGAGTTAAGCTCTGAAATCTTGAGGTAAGCTAGAAAACCTATTCCTTTATAAGTTTGTACGAGGGAAGGAGTTCTAAACTTGGCTGGAAATGCGATTCTTAACAGATAGAAGTGAGAATAAAAGGAAAGGCAGAAACTGAGGTAGTTGGGTGTTGCTGGAACCGCAGCAACACTAAGAATTTAAGCGTGAGTAGCCAGACGAGTGTCGTTGGTAACGCTGGAGGCTTTGCGTCTCACAATTCTCACTGGGTATCATTAGGTATCGCTGCTCAGGTGAGTCTCGTTGGTCCCGCTCATCATGGTATCGCTAGTACAGTTTACCCGTAATTCAATCTCGCTAGTAGTCTAGCTAGTTGTGTGAAATCTCGCTTATTAATGATTATTTGGATGAAGTTTGGTCTCGGTGGTGAATCATTGAATAAGTACAAATGTGTCAACTTAATGGTTTGTAAAAAGGAACTTTAGGGAAGTCTAACACAAGAAATGTGTTATCGCAGGCCAAGAAGAGCTAGGAAAAGTATATAATCCGCTCAAGGCCTAGGACAAGTTATGAGTGACTCTCGATTCTAAAAGAGTTTATTTCAAGCATAGTTTCTTGTTTGAATATATGTTTGAAAATTGACTATATGGTACATTTCCATGAGTTTTAAGTGAATGTCTTGTGCCATATAATGAAATGTATCTGAAATATATACCGGTTGTGCTATGAGATTGAGTAAACCATGCAATTTATGATTAATGAAAGCATTTAAGCATGCGAATAGTGTTGACATGTAAAGAATGTTTTAAACTCATGAATTTACGTTATGTTATAACTTTGTTTAAATGACTCCCAATGTCGAAGGACTCGGAGAAGGCATATGGGTAAATTATGTATGAAGATGACTCTCAATGCTGAAGGACATGGAGAAGGCATATGGGTAAATTATATATGAAAACGGCCCCATGCAGAAGGACTCGAAGAAGGCATGAGAGTGGCTAGAAATTTGTTAAGGGGTCTTGTACTGAAGGACTCAGAGAAGGTACTCGGGTGACTCTGATTATGAAATATGTGTATAGACGTTGGTTGTGTTGATAATACTCCGCCCCAACTATGGTTAATTCGATGTTGAGTAGCATTGAGCCTAGCTCCGCCTCAACTACGAAAAAGTTTTAAATAAACTAGTATATGTGCATATGTTCCACAGATGATTATGTATGTTTAAGCTATGGGTTACACATGTTATTGTTAGTTTTGGCAGGAATCCATGTTTTGCATACGTTGTTTAAGGAAAACTTTTACTTAGTCACTCACCGGGCAATTTAGCTCATGTTTTCCTTGTTTTTCTGTTTTCCAGGTAGAGAGCGGGTCCAGGGTGCTTAGCCTACACAAGATTCTCGTTTGGGCCCGTCTTCAGTGTCTAGTATTTTTGGAACTACATATTTGAACTTATTTAAGTGTTGTACATATAGAGAGGGTTAAGGATGTTATTTAGAAACAGTGTTATTGTATAATCTTGTATGAAAGCATGGCTGTTGTGTGAACTTAACCTTGGTTTTATTACGTTATTAAAATATTGTGTAACTGTTTATCAGGTAATAGTTATTTTTTAGGTTTGGCAATGGATGTCATGTGAGGGTCGGTGTCTGTTGTCATCACACTCACTCCTGGGTTAAGAGGGTACCTGGGAGGGGGTGTGACACATAGTGCCTGACCTACGTCCATCCCTCGATTGAGCATGGCAAGGTAAAGCTCCTTGGATCTTTCATCTTTGCAGGTATGTTTTCTTGAATAACGCACTGCATTCTTGAGTTAATGCCGTTGTCTCAAACTCCCCGAGCCTTCTCTTCTTGGATAGTATATCCTTAAGAAATTTTACATAAGTCGGCATCTGCTTCAGGGCTTCCACCAACAGAATGTTGATGTGAAGTTGTTTAAGCACATCCAGGAACCTTTTAAATTGCCCTTCATCATTTTTCTTCTTTAAACGCTAGGAAAAGGGTGAACGTACTGTAGGAGCGATATCTCTATATACAGACACAAGTTCTGCCTACATTGCTTTTTCTCTCCTCTCTCTATTATCCTATTCTTGCGTTTCTGCGGAAGATGGTGGTTGGTTGATTTCAAGTACATTATTCTGAACTAGTTGATTTGTTGTTGGAGAGTTTAGTGGTTACAAGTTTCCTTGCGTCCCCTGATCTTGCGTTATTGTGGGAATAACCTTCCCACTTCTCAATGTCACAACTTGACATTGCTCTTTTCGGTTCCCTCTTAGAACTTTAGTCATACTCAGTAATGCTCGTTCTGGTCGATTTTTTAGCTCACCTGCAATTTGACCCATCTAGATTTCTAGGTTCCTAATTGCAGTGGCTTGGCTTTGAAGCATTGCATCATTTCTATTTATATATTTTTTTTAACAAAGATTCGATGGAAGATGATGCGGGCAAGCTTGATTTCTCTATGACTGATGATGCTGGCCTTGATTACCCTGGTTGAAACCCGGGTTGTACGTTTTACCGTATGAGTTGTTTTGACCATAGCAGACTGACTGCGAGTTCTAAGGACACACATTATACAAGTGCCCCTCACCACACTGCACACAATTCATAGCTGCTATTGGACTCACTGCGTTCATTGCGTTCACAGCAGCAACTGATCCACCTTGATTATTCAAGGCTATAGTCTTAAGCAGAGATTTCATGGTTGCCATCTAAGCCGAGAGACTGGTGGCAACATCAGTTTCAAGCATTCCAGCTTGTGTTCTCCTTCAATTGGTGGAACGGGATCTATACCCATCGTCCATCCATTCATCGGTGTTCCTAGAAATCCTGTCGAGAATATCCTTGGCCTGTCTATAGGTTTTATACATCAACCCCCCTGCTGTAGAGGCATCAGCTACTGATTGTGACGGACTGTTCAATCCTCCTAGAAGATTTCCATTTGAACACAATTAGGAATGCCATTATGTGGACAATTCCTCGCTAACTGCTTGAATCGGGTAAAAGCTTCGCTCAGAGTCTCCAAATCCTTTTGCTCAAAGGTGACGATATCTCGCCTCCTCCTTGCGTTTACTGTCGGAAGGAAGTATTTCTGCATGAACTTTTCTACCATATGCTCCCAAGTGGTAATCTCACCTGGTTCAAACGAGTATGCCCATTGTTTTACCTCATCTCTTAGAGAAAATGGGAATAACGATAGCCGGATGCCATCTCGTACTCCCGCTATAGAGAACGTGTTACATATCTCCAAGAAACTCTTTAAGTGTGCATATGGGTTTTCACCCATTACAACCCCAAATTGCCCTGCGGCTTGCAACATCTGCAGCATTACAGGCTTTATTTCAAAACCTGCCATTACCTTCGAAGGTCGGGCGTAAGATTCCTGGCGAGAAATCGTATAAATTCAGCAATGCATAATCTCGCATAGGCTTATTTCTGTCCTGTGCCAACAGAATTGGGTTTGTATGCTGTTTTGTGTTTGCGTTTTCCCAAACTCCGCCTTGAGCAGGGTTCTGTGGTTCAGCCATATTCCTTTCTATATTACGATTGGTCCTTCTTCTTCCATTCTGCCTTGTCCTTCTTCTGAAGGTCCTCTCAGGTCAACATCAAGTGTTGGGCTGCTCCCATCACTCATATACTGTTTGGAGCTTCTGACAGAGGAAAAACTTACAATACCCTTGACTGAGGAATTCCTACAACAGAAATAATCCAAGAAAACGAATCAATACAAAAATCCCCGGCAACGGCGGAAGCCAAAAATTTGTTGTGGTTCCTAACAGTGCTATATATGCGGTATTAATTTATCAAATTTTCATATTCTTCACCCAAGTATAAGTGAAAAATGAGATTTTCTCAGTGAGTCCGAGGTCAACACAGGGACTATGTAGATTCTAGAATTCTTTAGATTATCTAAGTTATACGCGTAACAAGAAAATGGTAAGAAGCGGTGCGTATGAAAACAAAAAGCAATAAAAGTAAGCTATATTGATGGAGTGGATAGGTATGCGACACAACAAAGTTCAGCTAATACAATTATATGAATGGTAAAAGTAGGGCTAGGGTTGGTTATCATCTAAATTTAGAAACGCATAGTGAGATCTATTTCATACCAACAACTCTGAACTGCACCTCTCGGTTGATAGCCACTATGCTTATATCTCTACAACGCATAGGAGAGTGTTAAGTGCCAAGGTTATTTCTATGTCTAGAAACACTTCTTAGTCTTGTCAACTAAGTTTCACAATCACTTACTCTCTCGAGCAGTTGATTATTACTACTTATATCAATTAGCTAGATGGACATAAGCATCAGATTCAAGTACAATCGACAAGATGGAACAGTTAAAACTATGGTTCTTAATTAGATGATAACACAACCCTAATTGTTGTTGTGCAGATCTGAAGTGCAAAACTTGCTGCTGCGTTTGTCTATTATTATTAAGCTTCCTATGCGTTTAACGTACTATGCGTTGAACATGCTTAATGTTATGCGTTTATGATCTGTCAAGTTTTCCTATTCTTAACCCAAGTATAAGCAAAGAAATAGGTATACTCGGTGAGTCCGAGGTCGAACAGAGGGACTATACTAATTCTATAATTTGTTGGATTATTAGAGTTGGAGTGGTAACCAAAATAGTTGAGAAGGATGCGTATAGCTAAAAAAAATGATAACATGTACACTAGATTAAAATGAGGTAAATGGTAAGGTATGCGACACAGTAAAGTCAGCTAAATAGATTAAATGAATGGATAAAAACAGGGTTCGGGTTGGTTATCTAAAATCAGAAACGCATCGTGATATTCTATTCATACTTGCGACTCTTCTCCCAGTTGTCAGCCGCTATGCGTTATATGTCTATACCGCATAGGAGAGTGTTAAGTACCAAGGTAATTTCTATAGACAGGTAACACTTATTGGCCTTGTTAATTGAGTTCCACAATCAGTTACCCTCTCAAGCAGTCTGATTATTACTACTTATATCGATTAGCTAGATGGACATAAGCATCAGATTAAGATTACAATTGACAAGATGCAATAGTTACACTATGATTCTTATTTAAATGCAAACGCAACCTGTGACCCTTGAAAGATTAGCTACTCATGTATTCAAAGTAATAAGCGGAAAGTGTGGAGAAATGGATAAACATGGAAGAATTTTAGATTAATGAACGGAATACAATTTTAGACAGCTCAATGTCTTGACACAAATCTAAAATCAAAGCTAGAAAAAGAGATAGAAAGCAGGAAAGGCGTCAATGTATTGAGTTGCCGGAATGGACACGTGAAGTTCTGCTGTGAAGTGGTCAGGCGGAGGGAAGACTCTTCTCTCTCGAGCTATTCCTCTCCGGTTGTCTTCTGGAGAGAACTCTGCTCTCACTTAGGAATTCTTCCGAGAATCAACAACACTTTTTCAGCTTGCAGGTCTGCCTTTTTATAGAGGCTGCGTTCGTAATCAGTGGCAAATCTGCGTGATTGGAGGAAATTGATGTCGTGCGTCTATCTCACCTAATTGCGTAATTCTCGGTTCAATTTAGATCCACCACTTTAGCCACAGATCATGCATGTCAATCTTCCGACAATCTCTCAAGATTCTGATCTGATTTTCCGCTGCCTTGCGTTTCTGGTCGTTATGCATCCATGAAGAATTTAGGTTCATGCGTCGACAGGTTGAGCGGATGTCAACACGTCACAGGTTGCCAACGCGTAGTCCTGCGTTAAGAATCTACAGGTTGCTCGCGTTCCTGCGTTAAAACATGCGTTTTAGGCTCAAAAAGCTATAAAATAATTATCTTCATCAATTTACAAGAGTAGAACGCATAGGAAGATTTATCAATAGAATTTAACATCAATTGCCGCATGATTCTCTATTTAATCTCTATTTTTCTAAGAAAAATGTTGTAATAACTTGTATTTCTACAAGTTATCAGGAATCCTCAAGAAAGTTAGTTACTTATGGATGATAAACAGTAAGTGGAAAGTGATAAGAAATGGATAGCCATGAAAGTTGTATAGATTAATGAATGGAACAAATGTCTTAAAAAATACAATCTCTTTTCAATATGCTAAAACATAAGTAAGCAAGAAAAAGATAGAAAGCATGAAATAATGTGTCTGCTAAATCTCTTGAGCTCGCCAAGGTGTTGGCGTGAATTCTGCTGTGAAGTGGTCGGTTGGAAGGAAGACTCTTCTCTCTCGAGCTATTTGTCTCTGATTGTCGTCTGGAAAGGACTCTGTTGTCACTTAAGAATTCTTCCAACGGTTTCAACAACCTTTTCAGCCTTCAAGTCTGCCCTTTTATAGATGCTGCGTTGCAATCGCTGGCATATTTTCATGATTAGAGGTTGAATTGTTATCTTGCATCCTTCTTGCATAAGCGCGTAATTTATGGATCAATTTGTATCTGCTACTTTAGCCATAGATCAAGCACATCAATGCCTCGACAATCTCTCAAAATTTCCGTCTGATTTTTCGCTGCCTTGCATTTCTGATTGATATCGCATTCATAGATTGCTTGCGTTCTTGCATTAAAGCATGCATTTAAGGTTCAAAAAGCTTCAAAACATTTATCTTCATCAATTCACAAGAGTAAAACGCATAGGGAGATTTATTAATGGAATTTAACCCAAACTACCGCATGATTCTCCATTTAAACTCTATTTTTCTAAAAGAAAGACGATAATAACTTGTATTTTTACAAGTTATCACCCTCTAACACCTTAGCTAATAGAGCCTTCATAAATGGATCAGCATTGTTATGCTCCAAAGCGATTCTTGTGACGATCACATCTCCTCGTTGCACAATCTCCCGTATCAAGTGATACTTCCTCTCAATATGCTTTCCTCCTTTGTGGCTGCGAGGCTCTTTATAGTTGGCTGTTGTCTCATTGTTGTCACAGTATAATATGATGGGCAATTCCATGTTTGAAATGATTTCCAAATCATTTAGGAACTTTTTGAGCTAGACTACTTCCTTTGCTACTTCACAAGCAGCTACATACTCAGCCTCCATAGTAGAGTCTGCAATGCATCATTGCTTGATGCTACGCCATACTACAGCTCCCCCGTTTAAGGTGAACACTGATCCTGCGCCTCTCCTGTAAGCCTCACACTTAGCTTTGGAAGTTAACAATCTATAAAGAATGATTATGAAGATGACAAGCTGAAGGAAGTAAGTAAAGAGTGGCCGAGAGCCTTAAGGCATAAGTTGTTAAGTGTTGAAGGTGTGCCTATGCGTTGGTTGATTGAAGCAAGAGTTCATGAGAGTGAGCATGGGTAATGGCTAAAAATAGTGAAGAAATTGTGTAGCCGAGCCAAAGCATGAAGGTTGAAGTGTTGTCTTGTTGGGGGGATGCATCAAACTTGCTATGCGTTGATGCGGTTGTTAGACCAGCAACTATGTGTTGCTTGAGATTCGGTAGGGAGATTGCGTTGGCATTGGCGTTGGCGAGGTATGCATTCAACGGTGCTATGATTCAGACGCATGGTGCGATGCATCCAAGCTAGCGTCCAAACTTGCGATGCGTCCAAGCTTGCTAGACGTTCAAGCCAGTACCCAAGTATGTTAGCGGTTGCGTTATTTTGTTTAGTAGGAAATAAAATAAAATAAAGTAAAATAAAATAAAAGAGAAAGTGGAGATAAGTTGGCAGTTTGTTTAAATGTGTAAGCTAAGTTTTCAATCATTTTCTCCGTCTCAAAAGCTCCAATCGATCTCATATTTCAGCTAAGCGACGAAGAGAGGTAGAGGAAGGAGTCTAGGGCAAATTCATGCAGAATTCTAATCGATCTTGTGGTGTAATTGGAGCTAGGACAGAAGGGTTGATTGCTGTCGTGCAATCTGAACAATGTTCGGTATTTAGAGAATAGCTTTCTGTGGAGATCGAGTTTAGGGCTGAGAGTTTGAGGTCAGTAAGTAACTCAATTCTTAGCAACTTTTATGAAGGATGTTTGAACTGAATTCGAAGGGAAAAATGTAAAATTTATGGTGAAAGTGACTGATACAGATTTGCGGTGAAAGTGACTGATACAGATTTGCGGTGAAAGTGACTGATACAGATTTGCTAAGCAATTTGGAGCAGCTCCAAGTTATTTGTAAACATTTATCAAATGAAAGGGAGTTATGTTCTGAAATCTTAAAGTAAGCTAGGAAATACATTTCTTTACAAGTTTATAGAAGGGAAGAAGTTCTAAATTTGGCTGGAAATATGATTTGTAACAGATAGAAGTGAGAATAAGAGGGAAGGCAAAAGCTGTGGAAGATGAGTATCGCTGGACTGCAAGTAACACTAAGAATTTAAGTGTGAGAAGCAAAACGAGTAACGCAGGTGTCGCTAAAAGCCTTGCATCTCACAATTCTCGCTGGGTATCACTAGGTCTTGCTGATCAAGTGAGTGTCGCTAGTCTTGCTCACCCTGGTATTGCTAGTGTCGTGTAGTGTAGTCCAGTCTCGCTAATGGTCTCACTAGCAGAGTTGAATCTTGCTCATTAAGGTTTATTAATCAAATATGAATGGTTAAAGTTTGTTGGTTATGGAAAGGAAGTTTAGGAAAGCCTAACCCAAGGAATGTGTATTTTCAGGCCAGGAAGAGCTAGGAAAGGCGTAATCCACTCAGGGCCTAGGACAAGTTGTGAGTGACACTTTTCTTCTTTAAAAATGTTTTCATTTAGATGGTGTAGCTCGGATATCTTATGATGATTTGAAAGCATGATATTATGATTGAAAGCTTATGAATTTTATGTGCATTGCGTGAATTTATGAAAAGCATGTTGTTTATTAATTAATAAAATTATGAAAAGCATGCATAATTATGCTTTCATATGATTTAATGGAAAGGATGTACGTTTGGCAAGTTGACTTTGGTATATGTATGAAATAGTTTATGGTATACAACTGTTTAGTAGGTAATTGCAGAGTTTATGGTTGACAGTGGATGTGGTAAAAGGGTTGGTGTCCGCTGTCATCACACTTCTTCTTGGGTTAGGAGGGCACCAGGGAAAGGTGTGATAGTTTGGTATCAGAGCATAATGTTTTGGGAAGTGAAAGCATGCATAGTAGTTAGAAGCATGATGAGTTTGTTGTATATTGATTTTATGATATGTTATAGGAACATGACCAGAAAGACCAGACGAGGTAGGCAAACAGATGTCAGGGCGTCGCACGCTACTTGTAATGCAAAGGAGACCTCCGAGGGAGAATCTAGTAACCCTCAAGCGAATATAAATATGGAAGAGCAGATCTTTAATAGAATAGCTCAGAGGCTGGTGGCCAGTGTGGAGTCAACTCAAAGGGATCCTGAGAAAAAGTACGGAATAGAGAGGTTTAAAGCCTTAGGTGCCTAGGTGTTTGAGGGTACTACTGAACCTGCAGAGGCTGAAGTGTGGTTGAATCAGGTAGAAAAATGCTTCAGGGTCATACATTGTCCTGAAGATAGAAAACTTGATCTAGTTACTTATATGCTCTAGAAAAGGGCTGAAGATTGGTGGCGCCTGATAGAAAACATAAGTGTAGACACGGGTTCCCTAACATTAACGAATTTTAAGAAATCTTTTCAGGATAGGTACTATCCTAAATCTTATTGTGATGAAAAGAGATGAATTTCTCAGGTAGTTCAAGGGAATATGTCGATAGCTGAATATGAGAAGAAATTTACAGAACTGGCCAAGTATGCTTTGGCATTAGTGACAGAAGAAGTAGATAAGTACAAACGGTTTGAGGAACGTTTGCAAAGTGAAATCCGTACTCCAGCGACGGCAAGTACCGAATGGACGGATTTTGCTAAGCTAGTGGAAGCTGCCTTGAGAGTAGAAAAAAGTTTAGCAGAGGGAAGAGTTGACAAAGGAGGAAACAGAGCTGGACAAGCATTCAGTATGCCTCAGGAGCAGTCTTATCGAGGTGGAAGACGAAGTTTTGTACCAGGAGTTTCTGGTAAAGGAAAGTTTAAAGCCCGATCTAGTGGAACATATTTTGCAAGTGGTTCTCGAGGTGGTAGTATACAGACTTCAGCTCCTACGGTTTAACCCCTTTAGGTGGATCTACATGTTCCCATACTGAATTGAAGTACATAGACTCCATCTCAAGATCCATGGCTTTGATCCATTGGTCCTTGTCTACATCATTCATTGCCTGTTTATAGGACAATGGATCCTCAACACCATCGTTTGGCACGACGACCTAAGTTTCAGTTCAACCCAAGTAACGGTTGGGTTGTGATACAATCCTCCTACAGCGTCAAAGCATTCCCAACGATTGAGAAGGACAAGACTGACTAGAAGTATTGGCTCTTTCATTCACTCTTGAGTTCAACTTTTCGACGCCTATAAATAGCCCAAAGCTTCTCTATAAAAGGAGGAGAGAAACGAGTTCAAGAGGCGAAAGCTCTGCACAAATTCTCCCTCACCATAACCAGCCTCCATTTCAAGCTCTTCTATGAGAAGGATTTTAAGAATTTTCAGAGTCATCTCCCAGTGAGTGAAAACCTTCACCCTATGAAATTTATGTATCAGATAGCAACCATCTTAAGCCTCCATGAAGCAAGATATTGCCAGTGGCGGCTTGACGTCTTCCATTTCTATTCAATCTTCATTTTCCTTCTTACTTATGTTTTGTTAATAACATTCGAGAAAATGATTTATTTTCTTAATATAAGTTCGATTGACGATTATCTTCCATTCATTTCCATATTAAATGTTTTACACCATGTTGTTTGAATGTTGAATGAGTTAGATGTTAGAAGCTAGTTTTTCTTAAGCAATATTAAGTATGTTACATCTTGATTAATGCATATCATTACCTTGCATAGCTTTGTCTGAAAAACAAATTTAACAAGCATGACTATCTAACTTGAGAAAGTAGATGGTTAATCTTTAGCATTTATCAAGACTAGATGAGGTTTAGAGATGTAGTTCATCTTTTGCCAACGCAAACTTACCATGCGTCTTAGAGATAAGATTGATGTGGCGTCGAAACATCGAGAGATGGATTCTCAAACCCAAAGTTTGTAGGTCTGTAAATATAGTTAGATATGCTTAAGTAATAACTAGCTCCTGTGTCAACTCTACTATTATCGCATGGTTCCATCATCATTCTCAACACATGCTATCTGACTCTAAATGACATTTGACTAACATTCACCACGTCCACCTCACATTGTTAATTATAGGAAATTTTATTTATTTTTTATGTATAGTTTTAGGTACATAAAACTCTTGCACATAATACATGTATAGTTCACCGCATAGTCTTGTATCTAGTCTTAACGCTTAATTTATTACAAATCCCTGCATTCGACCCTAGACTCGGCAGGAAACCTATAGAAGCTTATACTTGGGCTTTTATAGGAAAACTTGCTTATTAATGATCATACTTGAGTAATTCTTAATGCAACTTTGTACGGAAATTATAACATCTAATGCAATTTATGCGCAACAAGTTATGAGCCAACAAGGTGTGACAGGGGTGATACTCTTAGTTTATTGGATTGAGTTAATTCATAAGATGGATAAAATAACTTCTTATTTTATTTAATAAATAAAATGTATATGCAATTTACAAAACTACAAGACTAAAGAGATTTAGGACACACCACTCCCAATACTAGACGCTTCACATTGGGTGGGAGGATGTTAATGGACATCACATCTTCAGTTATCTACTATTCGTGTAATTTTCTATTCGAATTAAATTCAGTTTCTTAGCCATTTGCACAAGAATAGATTTATCATTTCCGTACAAGGATGCGTCGAGAATTAAGTGATCATGATTAAGCAAATTTTCCTATAAAAACCCAAGTATAAGCATTTATAGGTTTCCTGGTGAGTCCAGGGTCGAACGCAGGAAATTGTGATAACTAGGCGTTGAGATTAGATGCTTGACTATGCGGTGAACTATACATGTAATATGTGCATTTGCTGTTTGTATGTGTCTAAAACTATACATAAAGAATGAAAGGAATTTCCAATACTAACAATGAGGTGGACGCGGCGATGGTTAATCATATGTCATTTAGTGTCAGATAATATGCGTTGAGAATGAATGGATCCATGCGATAGAAGTAGAGTTAACGCAAGAGCTAGTTGTTACCTAAGCTTTCTAAGTACAATTACATACCTACAAATTGCGTTTGTGAATCCATCTCTCGATGTTTCGACTCCACATTAATCTTATCTCTAAGACGCATGGTAAGTTTGCGTTGGCAAAAGATGAACTACATCTCTGCAACTCATCTAGTCTTAATAAATGCTAAAGATTAATTGTCCACTCTCTCAAGCTCGACAGTCATGCTTACTACTTTTGTTTGTCAGACAAAGTTATGTAAGCTAAAGATATGCATTAATGAAGATGTAATATACTCAGAATTGCTCAAGAAAAACTAACTTTTAACATCTAACTCATTTAGCATTCAAACATGGTGTAAGGTGTTTAATACGGAAATAGATGGAAGATAATAGTCAATCGAACTCATATTAAGAAAATAAATCATTCTCACGAATGTCATTAACAAAATATAAACAAGAAGGAGGGAAATGGAAAATAAACAGAAATGGAAGACGTCAAGCAGCCACTGGCAACTTCTTGCTTCATGGAGGCTTGAGATGGTTGCTATCTGATACATAGATTCCACAGGTTGAAGAATCTCACTCACTGGGAGACGACTCTGAAGGTGCTCAGAATCCTTCTCTCAGAAGAGCTCGAAATGGAGGCTGGTTATGGTGAGGGAGAAATAGTGCAGAGCTTTCGCCTCTTGAACTGGTCTCTCTCCTCCTTCCTTGGAGAAGCTTTTGGGCTATTTATAGGCGTCAAAAAGTTGATGTCATGATGACCTGACACCTTTGCATTAAATTTCAGCCACGCTGCATGGACTTTTCAGATTGTCAGCTTATTTGTTCTGCCATGATCTAATTGGGTGTTGTCCTTTTTCATAATGACATGGCAGCTGTTTAAGCATGCGTCTGTTTCTTTCTCGACGCATGGTCTCAACGCATAGGCTCGACACATGGGTTTCCACTTGTTCTAGCAGCAACTTCATTTCTTCGTACTTGGTTGTTTGCGCTTCTTTTTTTCTTAATCCTGCGTTAGGAACAGAAAAGCTCATCATCTTTCAGGTATTTTCTTTTGTAAATAGTGCCAGCGCATGGTGATACATTTTTCATCATTCAACTACCAAAATCATGCGTTTTAGCTCCAAAGTTACTCTAATTAAATCAAATAGTGACTATAATAACTTGTAACAAGTTATCATCTACCAATGTTGATGATCACCTAATAGATGGACTAAGTCTCTATATATTGAACCGAGAATCTTATTCAAAAAGTATGATGAAACATGCTCCTTTATAGACAAATTCTTGGTGTTCAAAATAGCACATGCATCAGAACATGAAACTTGCAAAATATCCTGCATCTTACAACTACACCTCTTACTAGGTAATTGTGCAACATGTTGGTTGGTTCCACCAATAACTTGATAGTGCATGTTGTTAACTAGATTGATATGCACGTATACATGAAATATAAGCCTATAAATATTACGTGGAATATAAGCATGTATATTATAAATATATGCTTTACAGTGATAGCATACAAACCTGAATCGAGTGACCTTTCTCTATCTGCTCCTTTATATATTTTTCGGTGATTATGTTGAACTCAGTACCCTAGTATTCTGCTTCATTTCATCTATCATAAAACCAAACCATTGTTGTAACATCATCCTTAATACCTCAAGCATAGACACAATTGACAATTTCTTGGCTTTCAACATGACAAAATTCAGACTTTTACATATATTTGTTGTCATCATGAGGTGAGTAAGCATGAAACTGTCTAAAAAATCCAATTAATTCTAACATTTCATGTATACCTCATGCACTGAATTCCAATTGACACATTTGTTACCTAAAATCAATAACATTATAAGCTTTGACACATGTATAAAATATAACATCAACAATCTTTTTCTTTGTACCTTCCCTTTAGGTTCCTCAACAGATGAACCATACACATTGAAACACATACACATTGAAACACATTTAAGAGTACTGACTCAACTACTTTACAAATGCTCTTATGTATGTCAGATACTATGACAACATTATTGAAGGGATCAAATCCCCAACTGAAGCATTTAATTACCTTTTGCTTTGATTTTCTTTTAGATTAAAAATATAGAGAATTTAAAAATAGAATTAAAGAAGCAATATCATGTTGTGAATTAGTAGGTTAAGCATAAAACTTAGGAAAATGATGATAATTACCTTTGAAGAACTCTTCTTTCCACAACATGATCTCCTCCAACAAAGTTAATCTTCTTCTCAGGGAAAATGCCTCCAAAGGGTCTTCCTAGCTATGTCTCTTGGCAAGGACCGACTAGTGGTAGTCTCATTGAAAGGTTAAGAAAATTTGTGAGGGAAAGCAAGATCAAAAACTAGAAACTTTTCTATAAAAATTTGTTTGATCGTTGTGTGTGAGAGATGGAAGAACTTCTAGCAAATGTAACTTGCA
This sequence comes from Citrullus colocynthis, assembly GCA_031780015.1. Lineage (NCBI taxonomy): Eukaryota > Viridiplantae > Streptophyta > Magnoliopsida > Cucurbitales > Cucurbitaceae > Citrullus > Citrullus colocynthis. The sequence continues at coordinate 1,593,432 of QLSR01000126.1, read as the reverse complement.
AAATAACTTCTCGTCTAGATTTTAACGTAGAGGAGTCTCAATTCCCCCCGCCCTTCATTAGGGGAAGTTAATTAATTAACTAATTAAGTAACAAATAATTTAATTAAATATTTCATATTTAATAAAATAAAGATTTGAATCATATTCAAATATATATTTTCCTAGTTCTAATATAAATCTCAATTATATTAATTTATTACTTCCTTATTTTATAGAGTTTAGTTTTAAATCGTATTCAAAATTAACTATATATATATATATTATACATTAATTGTATCATATACAATTTATATACATTTCCCTAAATTAATTTGAACATTTCAAATATTCTTTTAGATACACTTTGGTATATAAAAACATTCATAAATCGTCAAATAATTAACCTGGGTTCTTCAAATTTTAGCATGTAGGCAAATGTTGGTATAGTTTTGTATGAGTCTTTAGGCGATCCTCTTACTTCATCATCTAAGACAGCTTCATGTGTATACCAAGCTTTTTGATAGCTAATATTAAAGTCGCACTTATAATGAATATGATGAAGTATATCTTTAGCGATGCTCAGTTCAGTACCAACAATATTAATCTTCTTCTTAATTACGTCCTTACTAATGGATTGAGGAGTGCTCAATTCAACAATACTATCCAAAATAATCGACAACATAATTGTAAGTTCTCTTCATTGTAAAGAGGCCAAGAATGCACACTATATGTTGTTTAGATACACAATGAAGAAAATTTGCAATTATGTGAAGTTAAGTGAAATTTAAGAAGAATCAAGCTTTAAAGACTTCAAGTAAGGCTTCATAGTTCATGGATGGTTACAAATCGATGCATTGCTAATTAAAATAGGTAATTTCAGATTTAACGTATTTACTAAATGTAATTTCAAATTTTAAGTTATTTTATGTATTTTTATGTTATATTTAGATAATGGCAGATAATGGTCATAAATTATGAGAGTTACAACTCTTGAAATGCCTCATAAAATATCTAGGGTTTTATTTTGAAGGTTATATAATGCCATGTAAATTGTATTGAAAAAAAGGACTTGGAAAATGTAGTAAAAAAAGCCTTTGAGCTTTCAATTATGATGTTTCCTTTGTAATTCTATAATATTTATGTTGCATTTTTAGAATCAATCAAGCTTGCTTGATCAATCTTGCTTGTGGAGCAATTTCAAGATCAAGGATTGATGGGAGGCGCGAGCTTTATCTAGTCCATGGTTTTGCTGATCATCTAAGTAATCCGTCATCTAGCATTCTTAGAGGCTAAGATCAAATTGATTTTAGGTTCTTTTGGGGTTGAGTTCCAAAAGTCTTGCTCGTCAACAAGGTTGTTAGATTCACATTCTCAAGGGTTACTTATCATTGACAAACTCATATCAATGATACAGTCTATTACTGATACTCTATCATGGGTAGAGTCTATCAATGATATCTCATATCACTATTATTCAAAAATGAGAATATAGAGGATACTTTTAGGATTTTTTTAAAAGAAATTTTCCCTCCTTATGTAGGTTTTGAAAAGAATACCATTTTGGGAAGTCATAACCACGTGTGATGTGGAGAAACTTCCCTCACATGCTTCTTTTGGTATTATTATTGTTATATTTTTTTAAAATTCAAAAAATTTGAACGATAAGAAGGGTTGGAAAACTAAATTAGGCTAAACTTTTGTATAAAATAATTGCCCACTAGTCTATTCATATGAAAAAGAGATAAGTTTAGACTATTAGGTCATTTGACCTATGTATTCGGGCTATTTGTGTAGAAAACCTTTTAAATTATCTCTTAGCCAAACATGCTTCTTAATGGGACATGTAGGCTAAATGAAGTCGTAGGGGTTGTTTCGGGTGCTAAGTTGATTATTATAATATATGTGAAGGGAATTGAATCTCGGCGGAAGCGTGTGATCACGTTCTTTGATTTATTGAAAAAATTAAAAATACAAAAAATAAAAAAAAGGTTAAGCATCTTATGTCACACCCCCTCCCAAGTACCCTCTTAATCCAGGAGAAAGTGTGAGGACAGCAGACACTGACCCTCTTACGGCATCCACTGCCAGCCTTATCCCTTGACCAAGACCTAATTAGCAGATATACACAATAATTGAACATCCAACTATAACCAGGGTTAAGCTATCATATAGACATTGATTTACATTCAACCTTTCATTTACACAAGTTCACTAACTTCCACCCTTAACCCTCTATATGTACAATACACGTTTAAGATCAAATATTTACAATTCTCAAAATTTCAGACACTGATGGTGGGCCCAGACGAGTTACTGTGTAGGCTAAGCACCCCGGACTTACTCGCTACCTGAAAAATAGAAAAACAAGGAAAGCATGAGCTAGGTTACTCGGTGAGTGACTTGTTTTGTAAAAAAAAAAAACCTTCCTTGATTCATAATTAAATCAAAACTGTAATCAAGTTATGAAAATAAATAAGCAGTAATAAATCGTTTCCGTATCCAAACAAATCATGCTCACGTAACATTATCAAATCATATACATATTATTTCTAAAGGAAAACCATGAAAGTACAACACATTTCAATCATATTTTCCTTAGTTGAGGTGGAGCAAAGCTCAACAGTACTCAACGACGAAAACACTTTTAGTTGGGGAGGAGAAATCTAAACACACTCAACATCAAATATCCTTAGCTGTGTGGAGTAGTCTCAACACAACAACGTCTATCATACCTCTATGTGTACATAGATATCATATCCTGGGTTACCCAAATACCTTTCCAAGTCCTTTAGTATCGGGTCCTATAAACGAGATTTAAGGCACCCACATGCCTTCTCCGAGTCCTTCAGCACTGGGGGCTATCTCTATACTCAGGTTATCCTCATACCTTCTCCGAGTCCTTCAGCATTGGGAACTATTTCTATATCCCGGCTACCCACATGTCTTCTCCGTGTCCTTCAGCATTGGGAGCCTTTTCAAACATCATTTAAAAAGAACACCACGCTTTGGAAATAACATAATATAAATTCACGAATTTATAACATTTCAAATCTTCACAAAATCATTAACAATCATCAATGTTTTCCATAAAATTATAGGTTAATAAATAGCATGCCTTTCGTAAAACTCGTTTAACAACTAACATGCTTCAAATGATTTCCAATGTAAAACACATAATATGCACATAATCCTCATAGCACATTAAAACCCCTGGAAAGCATAACCATATAGACATATTTCCAAATATAATCATACAACATAAAAACTTTGTTAAAGTAGACTCATTTTAAATAAAATTATCACTCATTACTTGTCTCGGATCTTTAGTGGGTTATACACCTTTCCTAGCTCCTCTCGGCCTGAAATAATACGTTTCCTTTTGTTAGATTTCCTTAAAATTCTTTTTTACATAGCAAACAAGCCTTGGACATTCCACCGAGACTCTACTTCATGAAGAAAACCATCACTGAGACTATATTCCACAAAGAAATGCTCAACTGAGGCTACATTTCATAAAAGAGTTCAGCGAGACTAGGCAAAACCAGCGAGACTAAACCAACAAATTCAAGCAAAACCAACAAATATTAGCGAGACTAAACCAACAAATGCAAGCAAAAGACCAAACTGTACCACCGATACTGTGAACTAGTGAGACTAGCGAGACTAAGCAAAACCAGGGAGACTTACTTGACTAGTGAGACTACCCAGAGTAGCCACACCAACGAGACTAGCAAGACCCAACGGGAGTTGTGAGACAAAAAGCCACCAGCGAGACTCATCTCGCTGCTCACCTTTACGCCTTCAATGTCGCTGCTCTTTCCAGGGAAACCTATCTCATTTTGCTTTGTCTTCGCTTCTATCTACACTTCTATCTGTTAAAATTCGTATTTCCGGCTCGAATTAGAACTTCTTCTCTTCTACACACTTGTAAAAAAATGTGTTTTCTAACTTACCTCAAAATTTCAGAGCTTAACTTCTCTTCGTTTGACAAATATTCTCAATTTACTTCGCCCTGCTCAAGATCACTCGGGAAATCCGTATCAGTCTCTGCCACCTAATATTTAACATGTTTCTCTTCATATTCAGCTCCACTGTCCTTCACAAGAGTTGTTAAGAATTGAGTAAACCTACTAACTTCAAATGTTCAGCTTCAAACTCGGTCTCTTCAGCTCGCTATTCACTAAACACCAGACTTTGTTCAGATTGCGCGACAGCGAGCAACCCTTCTGTTTCAGCTTCAATTTCACCATGAAACCGACCAAAATCCTACACAAATCTACCCTAGAATACTTCTTCTTCCTCCTTTCGACATGCAGCTTCAAGGTTGGGTCGGTTAAAGCTTTTAAAAATGAAATAAATGATTGAAAATCTCAGCTTATACACTTATACAAGGCTGCCGACTCACTTCCCACTATCAAACATTTTCTCTTTTTTTTTTTTCTTTTTCTTCTTTTTCTTTTCTTTTTTCCTTTTCTTCTATTTTAAAAGTCCATCTTTTTTTTATTTTTATTTTTATTTTTATTTTTATTTTTAAATAAACAAAGTAACTCCTAAACTCGATTTACCTCGTAACGATTTAGAATTCACTTACCAAAAATATTTCCGGCTTCCTTCACTTTTTCCTTCAATCTACAAGAGGAAAAACAATTTACTCCATATCGGTACTATGTACTTATGTTTAGTTCTTACAAAACGGAAGTAGGGTTTACATAGCAAATAGGATCCGGTTTGTGGAAACCGCTTCTTTGAAAGAATGAGAAGAAGAATTTTCTTAGAATTTTTCTAAGAAAATTGGTAAATTAGTAGAGGAATATTTTTAGAGTAATCGTAGAGATAATTTTCTTAGAAAGTGTGTTCTATGAAAGCTCCCAAGGGCCCTATTTGTCACACCCTCTCTCAGGCTACTCTACCCAACCCGAGAAGAGATGTGAAGACAGCATACATCACCCCTTTTGTGACGCATACCATCCACTAACATACTTGTCCTACACTGTTCACAACATACATAACACTCCTTAATATATATCAACCATAACATATAGGGAATTATATACATAACGATAGTTCAGAATACAACTTTTCCATAAAGCCCTTATACCAAACCATGTTTCAACTCCCAGTAAAAGTACAACTAGGTCTACATGCCACCTATATAAAGTTTTACATACATGCAACTTTCCAAAACAGGACAATTTTCTGGAAACTCGAAGCTCAAGCAGGGCGAATTGGAGTAGGCAAAGTACCAGGAACGTCCTTGCTACCTGGTGGGGAAAGAAAAAAAACTTGAAAACATAAGGTAATAGCTCAGTGAGTGACTAATTTTAAACAAATTCTTTTAGTTCGAAAATCATCAGGATTTAAACAAAATCTAATAACATGAGTAAAACATAGAATCATCTCATTTTCATTGATTAAATCACGTTTAAATGCCCTTATCAAATCATACATGGTTTTTCAACAATTCGTAAGTAAAACAGTTCGGTTACAACACTTTTCCCTTAGTTGAGGTGGAGCAAAACTCAACGCCCCAACGTCGAAAACAAATAAGGCTCAATGGGGAGCAAAACTCAACACACCAGCATATAACCTCTATGTGCACATAGGAACATGGCAGGTTGCCCAAGTACCTTCTCTATGTCCATCAGTACTGGGTCCCAGGGAAACTCACATGCCTTCTCATGTCCTTCAGTATTGAGCCTCCTCTAAAACATTTTTCCTTTAGTTTAATGCAATACTTTATACAAAACAGTTCATAGTCAAATCTTTCATAAGAAAAACAGGGCATTTCATAAATCAATATCAATCCATAAATCTGCTTTTCAATATCGTTTAGCAAAACATCAATAGATAAGAAAAACCAAACTAACATGTATAATAGATTCGTTGAAACAAGAAAAGAAGTGTCACTCACTACTTGTCCTAGGCCTTCAGTGGATTATACGCCTTTCCTAGCTCTTCTCGGCCTGAAAATACACATTTCTTGGGTTAGGCTTCCCTAAACTTCCTTTCCATAACCAACAACTTTAACCATTCATATTGATCAATAAACCTTAATGAGCGAGATTCAACTCTACTAGCGAAACCACTAGTGAGACTGGACTACACTACACGCCACTAGCGATACAAGGGTGAACAAGACTAGCGACACTCACCTAATCAGCGAGACCCAGCGAGAATTGTGAGACGCAAGGCTTCTAACAACACCTGCGTTACCCGTCTCGCTTCTCACGCTGAAACTCTTAGCATTACTTGTAGTCCAGCGATACTTATCTTCCACAACTTCTGCCTTCCCTCTTATTCTCACTTCTATCTGTTACAAATCATATTTCTAGCCGATTGTAGAACTTCTTTCCTTCTATAAACTTGTAAAGAAATGTATTTCCTAGCTTACCTCAAGATTTCAGAATATAACTCCCCTTCATTTGATAGATGTTCACAAATAACTTCGAGCTATTCCAAATTGCTTAGAAAATTTGTATCAATCACCTTCACCATAAAATTTACATATTTCCCTTCAAATTCAGTTCAAACACCCTTCATAAAAGTTGCTAAGAATTGAGTTAACTTACCAACCTCAAATTCTCAGCCCTAAACTCGATCTCCTCGATTTGTTTCACTCCAAACATCCAATACTGTCTAGCTTGTGCGTCCGCTAATAACGTGCTGTTCCAGCTTAGATTTCGATATCAAAACGAGTAGACTTCTATCCGAAATCCACAAGATCACCTTCTTCTTCTTTTCTTGTAGTCTGTCTGAAGAATGGAACCGACTTAAGCTCTCGAAAATGTCTAAAAATGATAAAATATTCAATTTATTCACCTATATATACTGCCGACTTAACTCTCTTATGCAGGCTGGCACGCGGGGTTTCCCTTCTCAATTCAAGGTAAGGCATTCAACGCAGCCTACCCTCAACGCCCTTAGCAGACGGCCACCCTCAACGCATGGTGTCCTCAATGCCTCCTACCTTCAACGCATACAACTCAATCAGTTATGTCTGTCTCCAACGTATGGAGACCTTAACGCATGCAACCTCACCAACGCATAGTTGTTCAAAACACTTCCTTCCCCGCCAATGCTAAATTCCTCTTCCAACGCAAGTGACTGCTTCAGCTCATAACTCTTCGTGATTTTCACCTTCAATGCATAGTCACTCAAAAGAACAATACTCCTCTTTGTTTTCACCAACGCATAGTCTTGGCCCATACTTAACTCTTTCACTCTCGGCTACTTTTCTCTAACAACGCATGACCACATTTCACTTGCCTTGTCCCAACACTTAGCATTATAAGCCAGTGCTTACACTATTTACAGAACCTATAAGTTATTCCTAATCCTATTAGGATAAACCCTCTGCAGAGATTTTTAAATCAAATATTTAATAATATTCAATATTAATAAATATCTACTCAAGTAATATCTCATATTAAATGGTTTAAAATATTTAAATCTTATTTAAGTATTTATTTTTTGCAGAATCTTTGATTTTGATCTCATTAAAATTAAATAATTAATTATTTGAATCCAATTAAAATCAATTAATTAATTCTCCCTCTATTTATTTTCTGTAGAATCTTTAATTTGGATCTCATCCAAATTAAATAATTAATTATTTGAATCCAATTCAAATTAATTAATTAATTCTCCCTTTATTTATTTATATGAATTTTATCCAAACAAATAATTAATAATTTGAATTATATTCAAAAAAAATTAATTCTTCATATTATAAAGTTATAATTTGAATCACATTCAAATAAAATTTATAATAAATAATGCAATTAATTATATCCAATACAATTAATATTTTCACTCATAAATTTGAACATTTCAAATTCTTTTTCAATATAGTTGATTCTTGTTGGTCGGTAGTGAGCTAGTGACGGACGGAATTTGTAGCCTAATTCTGTACCAAATAAATTTTCTTAAGTTACCCACAGTAGTAGTGGCAAGCCAGGTCGAACAGAGGGAACCCTCGAATTTCACAGTTGGAAAGTTTAGAATTCAAGGTAACCAAATGGGGTTTTGAAAAATAGTTGATTGCAAGAAACTTAAATTGCATGAAAGTAAAATGCGCAAATTAAAAAAAAAAAAAACTAAACTTCAATTGAAGAAGCCTTAGCTTGGGTTACATAGGATTTCCTTTGTTCGATGTTCTTATCATTGGTTTTGCATTACTAAATTCATTGAAGCTAGCACCTAATCAATTCAACTGGAAAAGCCAGAATTGAATTGTCCTAGTCGACAAGTTAGATTTAAGGCAAATCGATGAAAAGCTTTCAAAATTTGACTAAACCTAACCGCATTAAGTTCAAAGAAAAATTAGGCGGAACATTCAATTGGAAAGACCTAGATTGAATGTTCTATCGATTTAATCCTAGGTTGATTAGAACAATGCGCATCACCATCTAGATTTGCAAGCTAACCTAACCTATTGCTTCCTATGATTAACATAGAACAAATTGTCACGAATTGTAATACAATTAAAGCAATAATCAAAATCAACACCAGTGTTACAAATTGATCGTAATTCTTGAAAAACTCGGGATTAAATCATACATACACGTGAATCAAGTTCAAAACCTCAAAAGAACATCAATTACAAGGAAATCCCTAATACCCAAGCTAGAAAAACATTACCTTAGTCAATAATCGATATACCAATTATTGAGTTTAAGTTCCTAGATATGAAAAGAAGAAAAGATGAGAGAAAAATTGAGCCAAAAGTCGGCTGGTCTAGCTCATTTTTAACCTAAAATCGAAAGTTTTATTTTATAAAAACTGTCGTAACGCCTCGACGCTAGGGACAGTGCCGCAGCGCTAACGCTAATCTATCAGTGTGAAATTTTCGGAGTGTCACGCGCCTGCTGCACTTTGCCAACAAAGCATCTCGGGAAAAAGCGTCGCAGTGCTTCAAGGGCATTTTTGTGCCTTTGGAGTTCTATCGCTTGATTGATGTCGTGGAACTTCGTTTTGGCCCAATTTTTGTGCGTAACTCCATTCTACCTGTTAAGTGCTCAAAACCTACAAAATTACACAATAGACACATTAAACAACACAACGACCCCGAGGTAAGCTGAAGAAGATAGCACATTTTAGGTGCTATCAAACACCCCCAACTTAATTCTTGATCGTCCTCGAGGAAGGTAGAATAATGCACACAATCAAACAAAATTATGCTCACTCAATCATGCAAGATTTGTTACTCAAGTCTGAACAGTCCACTAAGATTCAACTTGCATTCACAATAAGATTGGTTCATAATCAATAAAAAAAGCATAGATTAAAACTAATTCTAGACCAGTTCATGCACGAGTGAGTTCAAAGCCCTTCTAATTAAGTTCCTAGCACCTCGGAATGGCATTAAATTGCTCTCAATTTGTTTTCCCCCAATGGTGGCTCATGCACAAATCATCAAGTGTCCAAAAAAATGAAAGCGACAATATTTCAACTGAGGTGCCTGAATTCAAACTCTAAGACCCTAAACTTGCATTTCTATTACCTAGGGGCATTAGCTTTCACACATTTATCGCAGCGAACTATACTCAATCTTTTCTTGCGAGTGTCCTAACTAATCATGGCAAAGACAACTCTTTCTATCTCTAGTCATGCATATCATTACAAGTTTTCTTTTTCTTTTTATTTCTTTTTCATGCTTTTTTTATATGCTATTTCTTTAAAGCACAACATTCTTTTTCAGCAGGTATACAAATATTTTTTTCTTCTTCAGTATTACATTACAACCCATCATAAAAGACACTATCCAATCAGTGGGGCCTATCGGGGTAACAACAAAAATACAAGCTAAGTAATATGATTCTAAGCATGCAGGACTTAATATAGGCAGACAAAGAACTTAGCATTCATGAGAAATCAGAAATTTTTTTAAAAAAGTCTAAAAATCATGATCAATCACTTCAAACATTGCATCATGCAAGAGAATAAAAAAGAGTGTGTCATCAACCAGTCATCATAACGAACCAAACACAGAAGAGCAAGCTAGCATGAAAGCACACAATATTTAGTCCGAGCGCAGATGCTCAAGGACTCCAACCAGAACACAAACATTCCCCATCACCCAACATAAAATCTTACATTGTCCCCAATGTGAGAAAAGAAAAGAAAAACAAGGGTCAAATGAAAGGGGAAACAGAAAACTTCCCTGAAATTTGGCAAGAAGGATGACAGTGACGTCTAGCTCCTATAATTAATCTTCTTTCCAACTCCCTTCAAGCAAAAAAAAAACCTAAAAGATCCAGAAAGATAGGAAGCATTAAGCTCAATAAAAATAAAAACAAGAAAAGGAAATAACAGAAATATAAATCCTGGTTGCCTCCAGGTAGTGCCATTTTTTAAGGTCGTTATGCTCAACTGTACTTGGCTTCATCATCCGTATCCACTTGGGAAAGCCGAGTCCCCATCCAACACCTCCAATTTAGGGTGTTGACCACAATCATGAAAAATCACAGAGCTAAAACACAGGATTAGTGGTGGAAGAATCACTAGAAATAAAAAATGTTTTGAAGTTGTTTTTGTGCTTTTTGAACTGGAACGTTCCTCTGAAGCTCTTCATTCTCTAGTTTCCCTCCTGTGTCACCGTTCCTCTCTATCGATGTCTGCAAAATACAAAAAATTGTTTAAATCCTGAGAGAATCGGGTCATACAAAGGAGGAAAAACTAAAAAGCGATAATGTAAACACTGGCTTATAATACTAAATGTTGGGAGAAGGCAAGTGAAATGGTGGCTATGCGTTGCTAGAGGAAAAGTAGCCGAGAGTGGAAGAGCTAAGCATTGGCCAAGATTGTGCGTCAATGAAAGCAAAGAAGAGAACATTTTTTCTTTTGAGTGGCCATGCGTTGAAGGTGAAAGCACGAAGAGTTATGAGCTGAAGCAGTCACTTGCGTTGGAAGAGAAGTTGATCATTGGCGGGGAAAGAAATGTTTTGACCTACCATGCGTTGGTAAGGTTGTCATGCGTTAAGGTCCCCATGTGTTGAAGACAAGAATAATTGATTGAGTTGTATGCATTGAAGGTAAGAGGCGTTGACGGCACCATGCATTGAGGGTGGTTATCTGCTGAGGGTGTTGATGGTAGGCTGCGTTGAGTGCCTTACATTGAATTAAGAAAGGGAACTCTGCGCGCCAGCCTGCCTAAGAGAGTTAAGTCGGCAATATATATAGGTAAGTGAATTAAATATTTTATCATTTTTAGTCATTTTTGAGAGCTTAAGTCGGTTCCATTTTTCAGACGAACTACAAAGGAAGGTAGAAGAAGGTGTTCTTGTGGATTTTGGATAGAAGCCTACTCGTTTTAGTGTTGAATCTAAGCTGGAACAGAACGTTGTTTGTGGACGCACAAACTGAACAGTATCTGATGTTTGGAGTAAAACGAATCGAAGAGATCGAGTTTAAGGCTAAAATTTTAAGGTTAGTAAGTTAACTCAATTCTGAACAACCTTTATGAAGGATGCTTAAGTTGAAATGGAATAGAAACATGTAAACCTTTAGCTAGAAGTTACTGATAAGGAATTTTTGTGCAATCTGGACTAGTGCGGAGAAACCTTGCAATATCTGACGAACAAGAGCTAGTTAAGCAACGAAAATTTGAGGTAAGCTAGAAAGCATATTTCTCTACAAGTTTGTAGAAGGAAAGAAGTTCTAAATTTGGCTGGAAATATGACTTTTAACTGACATAAGTGAAAACAAAAAGAAAGGAGGGAACTTTGTTGTCGGGTGTCGCTGAGAATTGGAGAGTGAGTAGCGAGACAAATCTCGCTGGTGGTGCAGAGGAGCTTTTTGTCTCACAAACCTCGCTAGCTCTCGCTAGGTCTCGCTCCTCAGGTAATCTCGCTAGTCTCATTTATCCTAGTGTCGCTAGTATCGTTGTCCTGTTGGGTAGTTCCGCTAGTAATCTCGCTGGAAATGTGGGATTTTCGTTGGTAATCTTGCTTATTATGTTTACTTTGGAAAAAGGGGAGACTCGGTGATGAACCATGATTTGAGCTTAATTATGCAAACTAAATGATCAAGTAAAAAGAAGCGTAATGTAAGAAAAAATGTTTATTTCAGGCCAAGAGGAGATAGGGAAGGCGTATAATCCACTCAAGGCCTAGAAAGAGCTGTGAGTGACACTTTTCTTGTTGCAACGATTTCGTTATACATGTTAGTTTGGTTTCCTAATTTATTTATGATTTTGTGAATAATCAATTTACAAGCATAGTTTATGTTTTGTTAAACGGTATTGAAAAGTATGTTATGAAATGTAGATTTAAGAATTGCCCTGTTTTCTCATGAAGATTTGCATATGAACTGTTTGTATAAAGTATTGCTTCCCTTAAAGACAAGTGTTTTAGAGGAGACTCAGTGTTGAAGGACATGAGAAGGCACGTGAGTTTCCCCGGGACCCAGTACTAAAGGACATGGAGAGGGTACTTGGGCAACCCGCCATGTCCCTATGTGCACATAGAGGTTATATGCTGGTGCGTTGAGTTCTGCTCCGCATCGAGCCTTATTTGTTTTTTACGTTAGGGTGTTGAGTTTTGCTCCGCCTCAACTAAGGAGAAGTATTGTAACCATACTGTTTTGTTTTTTTTAAATGCTGAAAACCATGTATGATTTGATAAGATCATTTAAACATGATTTAATCAATGAATATGAGATGATTCTATGTTTTACTCATACTGTCGGAATTTGTTTAAATCCTGATAATTTTTGAACTAAAATTAGTTTGTTAAAAATTAGTCACTCACTGGGTTGTTAGCTTATGTTTTCAAGTTTCCTTTTCCCTCTAGGTAGCAAGGACGTTCCTAGTGCTTTGCCTACTCCAACTCGCGCTGCTTAAGCTTCGAGTTTTCCAGGAATTTGTCCTGTTGGAAGAGTTGTATGTATGTAAAACCTTATATAGGTGGCATGTAAACCTAGTTGTACATTTGCTGGGAGTTGAAATAGGGTTTTGTATAAGTGCCTTGTGGATGAGTTGAAAGTTTGAATTATCGATATGTATATAACCTTCTATATGTTATGGTTTTGGATGTATGAAGGAGCAATATGAATGTTATGAATTCACAGGATCAGTTTGTAGAAATGGATGGTATACGTCACAAGAGGGGTGATGTATGCTGTCCTCACATCTCCTTTTAAGTTAAGTAGGTAATCCCGGGGGGGTGTGACAGATAAGGAATTGTAAACCCCACAAAAGTGAAATTTCTTGGCTCCCCGGCAACGACGCCAATTTGATGGACGAAATTTGTCGCCCAATTTCGTGCCAAATAAATTTTCCTAACTTACCCACAGTAGTAGTGGCAAGTCAGGTCGAACACAGGGAGCCCTCGAATTTCACCATTGGAAAGTTTAGAATTCAAGGTAACCAAAGGGGTTTTAAAAAATAGTTAATTGCAAGAAACTTAAATTGCATGAAAGTAAAATGCGTGAATTAAAAAAAAAAACTAAAATTCAATGAAGAAGCCTTAGCTTGGGTTACACGGGATTTCCTTTATTTGATGTTCTTATCATTGGTTCGTCATTACTAAATTCATTGAAACTAGCACCTAATCAATTCAACTGGAAAAGCCAGAATTGAATTATCCTAGTCGACAAATTAGATTTAAGGCAAATCGATGAAAAGCATGCAAATTTTGACAAAACCTAACCGCATTAAGTTCAAAGGACAATTAGGTGAAACTAGAAAGACCTATATTGAATATTCTATCATTTAATCCTAGGTTGAATAGAACAATGTGCATCACCATCTAGATTTGCAAGCTAACCTAACCTATTGCTTCCTATGACTGACATACAACAAATTGTCAAAATTGTAATACAATCAAAGCAATAATCAAAATAAACACTAGCGTTACAAATTGATCATAATTCTTGAAAAACTCGGGATTAAATCATGCATACACTTGAATCAAGTTCAAAACCTCAAAAGAACATCAATTACAAGGAAAGTCCCTAATACCGATTGGGTTCAAGTTCCTAGATATGAAAAGAAGAAAAGATGAGAGAAAAACCGAGCTAAAAGTCGGCTGGTTGGGCTCATTTTTAACCTAGAATCGAAAGTTTTATTTTATAAAAATTGTCGTAGCGCTGCGACGCTAGGGATAGTGCCGCGGCGCTAATGCTAATCTATCAGCGTGAAATTTTCGGAGCGTCGCTGTGCATGCTGCACTTTGCCAACAAAGCGTTTTGGGAAAAAGTGTCGCGGTGCCATGGCTTCAAAGGCATTTTTGTCCTTTTTGGAGTTCTATCTCCCGTTTGATGCCATGGAACTTTGTTTTGGCCCGTTTTAGCCCGATTTTGGTGCGAATACCCTGTTCTATTGTTAAGTGCTTGAAACCTACAAAATAACACAATAGACACATTAAACAGCACAACGACCCCAAGTTAAGCTGAGGAAGATAACACATTTTAGGTGCTATCAGCTAGCAAGGGGACCTTATGGACCTACAGATCAGAAGCTCTAACGATATGAGATTAATCGGCTAAACTTATTAGCCACATTAATCAATATTCGTTAACTATGGGTACAATCCACTAAAGACCCACAATTGCACTCTTCTCACTACAGATGTATTTCTGTGTCCATGGATATAGACCAATAATAGCAAATTAGTCCTTCACAAGTGTTCGTAACACCAGCTGGGTCAAATTACCGTTTTACCCCTAGGTTACTTCTAAATTCTTAAGTACTAGTGTTCCTCTAATGAACAACCTGTTTATGGTCCAACCATTAAACAGAAACCCCTCTTGGGCCAGTGAGAGGGTAGGGCTCTTTGTTTAAGTCCTGGAGGCACCACTTAAGGGAACACTTATTTACTTACCCTAAAAATGGGAATGAGTGAATTCCATCTTATATAATTATGTCCCCAGCTCCCCGCTCGGTCTTGTCCCCAAGATGCGGTAGGCATATTGAGTCGATAAACGACCACTCTCACCCATACAATGTAAAGGACAATCCCTTATGGACAGGAGTTTATAATATACTCAAGATTAAGACTAAGTTGCCTAGGTCATCCTATTGAAATAGAAACTTAACTAGTCAACGAAGTTACATCTAGTGATTACTATTTCGTGGTTCGTTCTTATGCAAACTCATTGCATAGGATACCCCCACTCGCATGTCACTTACACGAACGCGTTAGATCATTGCATCTGTAAGCCCCGTACTTGTTATAGAGAAGGTAAGTAAGAAGAAATTATGGGGCAGGCGAGTAAAGAAAATTGGCCAAGTTGTGGGAGAGTAAAAATGGTTAAGTGTTGGTCATGTGATGGGTGACCATGCGTTGAGAGTATGTCTAAGCTTGACAAGAGTGGCCGCTGGTAGGCATGCGATGAAGAAGGCAGCTTGGCGTGGAAGTTGATGTGAAGGAAGAAGGGCGTTAATAGAAGTACGTGTTGAAGGCTACTAAGTGCTAGGAATTGGCATTGCTATACGTTTGAAAGGCATATGCGTTGAAGGATGGTATGCGTCAGGCATAGAAAAGTGGCTGAGAGGGCCATGCGGTAATCGGCTATTTGGTGTTGAGCAATCAGTGGCATAGTAAGTTGAGACTATGCATTGCCGAAGCCATGCGCGGAAGGTTGCATTGGCTAATTCCAGAAGGAAGATGATGTTAGAGCTGGTAAGTCGGTGATTTATATTGACATATAAAGGAGTTGTTGCTATTATTTTGTATGTGTAAATTGTCCTAACGCAAAGTGTTAAATGATGTGTTTATGCGTTCAACATGTCATGTTTTGAGCATGCTATGCATCTTACTACTATGCGTTGGTGGTCTTGTCAAGTTTTCCTATCCTTTACCTAAGTATAAGCAAAAGACTAGGTATTCTCGGTGAGTCCGAGGTCGAACACAGGGATTATATTGATTAAGTTTTCAATTGAATTTCATGCGTTGCAGTGGTAACCAATAAATAGTTCAGAGAGTTGATTTTAATCTAAAGAAAGCAATTGTTTGTACACTAGACTAAAAATTGTGGAATATGGAAAGCATGCGACACAGCAAGTTCAGCTAAAGATGTGTGTGAATGGATAAAGAAAGGGTTCGAGTTGATTAACATCTAACACCGAAAACGCACAGTAGTATTCTATTTATACTTGCGACTCTTCTCCCGGTTGTCAGCCGCTATGCGTTATATGTCTATAATGCATAGGAGAGTGTTAAGAACCAAGGTTATCCCCATAGACAGGCAATACTACTTGGCCCTTGTCAATTGAGTTCCACAATCACTTACCCTCTCGAGCAGTTTGATTATTACTACTTATATCGATTTGTCAGATGGACATAAGCATCGGATTAAGCTCACAGTTGACAAGATAAAATAGTTACACTGTGGTTCCTAGTTAGATGCTAACGCAACCCTAGACCCTTGAGTGATTAGTTACTCATGGTTTGAAAGTAAAAAGCAAAAAGTTTAGAGAAATGAGTAGACATGGAAGATAATTATATTGATGAAAGGAAATACAACTTTAGATGAGCTCAATGTCATGACACAAATCTAAAATCAAGATAGAATAATAAGAAAGAAAGCAGGGAAAGGCGTCAATGTCTTGAGTCGCCCGGATGGAAGCATGAGGCTATGCTGTGAAGTGGTCCGGCGTAGGGAAGACTCTTCTCTCTCGAGCTATTCGTCTCCGGTTGAAGTCTGGAGAGGACTCTGCTGTCACTTATGAAGTTCCTCTGAGAATCAACAACCCTTTCTCATCTCGCGGAGCTGCCCTTTTATAGATGATGCATTCGCAATTAATGGCAAATCTTCTTGATTGGCGGCGAGATTGATACTATGCGTCCATCTGGCCTAATTGTGTGATTTTCGGGTCAATTACGATCCACCACTTTGGCCACAAATCATGTTCATCAATCATCCGTCAATCTCTCAAGAGTCTGCTTTGATTCTCAGCGCCTTGCATTAATGGTCGTCTATGCGTCCATGAATAGTTTGGTCGATGTCAACGCGGCGTAGGTTGCTAACGCGTAGTCTTGCGTTGAGTTGTTGTTAATGCATCTTCAGGTTGTTTGCGTTCCGTTCAGATCATGCGTCCATGAAGAACAGATTGCTAACGCGTCGTCCTGCGTTAAGACGTCATCAACGCATCGTTTGCATTCCTGCGTTAAAACCCGCGTTTTAGGCTCAAAAAGTGGTAAAATCATTTATCTTCATAGAAATACAAGAGTATAACGCAAAGGACGATTTATTAATAAAAATCACATAAACTACCGCATGCTTCTTTATTTAATCTCTATTTATCTAAGAGAAAGGCTATTATAACTTGTATTTCTACAAGTTATCACACCCCCAAACTTCTTTAACACCAGATGATTAAGTTGTCAAAATGTCTTCTTTCTTGGCCGCAAACCTCCTTTTACAATGCAAGAGGGTTCCTTCTTTCTGTCTTCATTCTCTTTCTTCTCTCAAGGATTTTTACTTCAGAATCATCAGTCGTTACCCCTCCCCCAGGGTCCTATTTAAAGAGATCTTGCCATCCTACTCCTCTTTTACCACTTGATTGCCATATGTCACTTTGCATGTCTGACTAACCATGCATTAGTCCAAGTGTCACCTTGCATGAAACACTTAACATGCCTTTTTGACACATCCTTATTTTTAGGTGTCAAGTTTATAACTTATCTTATTCGTCAATATTTTCAAATAGACAACTATTCAATCCATACAGCGCCCTCATGCGTTCATTGAGTTTCCTTTAAGGTTTGAGCTTCCCCACTCACTTGTCTAACTCTTAACTAACTACACCATCGTCTTTGACGCGTAGAGATAACTGTCTCAACGCATAGGGACCTCAGTGCATAACAACCTCACTAACGCATGGTAAGCCAAACACGTTCCTTCTCCCGTCGACGCGGCGACTACTTCAGCTTACAACAACCACTCGTGATCACTTTCAACGTATGGTCGCGTTATTACAATCCAGTGTTTACACAATACCGCTAAGCGTTAACGACAACAAATCCTTCTCAAGCTCTTCCTCTATGCGTTGGTCCCGTTGCGTTCACTTCCATCCTGCGTCCATGACCATCTTCCTATCCTTAGTCATTCCTTGATTATTTCCAAGGGAAAAATCCCACCTCAATCATCAAATCAGGAAATGCCCTGCGTCTCCCTTTTCCTTCCTTCTTTTATGGCGACGCATCAGCCAGCTTAGTTTTTCCTTTGGCCTTAGCGGGAATTTTGTCGACAGTTCTCTTCTTGCTCTCGGCCACTTCAGCTGGTGCTTCAGTCACCTTCTTCTTCCCTTTGCGTTTCTCATTATCCGTGCTTGAGAGTTTGGCGACTGACACCTCTTTTTCTTTCTTTAAGATGCTGACACCTTGTTCCTCTCTCGCATCCTCCCCGATGCGTTCCTTCCTTGTAGGCGAGTGATGCCTACTTCTCTTCTTCTTTTTCTTCTTTTCTTCCCCCTCTTCTTGGGCTTTTATTCTAGCAGCCAGCTCCTCATCCTCTTCAATTTGTAGTTCTTTCTCAAGCTCCTCGGCTGCTTTTTCTATTCTTTCTTCTTCCCTCATTTCCTCTTCTAATGCCAATGCGGCTTCTTCTATTTGAGGATCAGGAAGGCCTTGCGTCTCCCCTTCTTTTTGAGGCCGCACTTCCTTGCGCGCCTTCTTGCCGGACAATGCGTCCTTGGCAATTTTCTCAGCTCCTTTTCTTAGGGCCCTGAGCTCTTTTCTCAACTTGGCCCTCTTCTTCTTCATCTTCTCTGCCAGCCTATCAAAGGATGTTGTCGCAATTGGGGACTCAGGACCGTCTCCTTGCTCTGTGGTTTTCGGCTCTTCATCCTCGGCAGATTCTTGTGATACCCTTCGCTTCTTCCTCAACAAGGGTACCACTTCCTCTTCCTCTTCTCTTTTTCTTTTGGCCTCTGCGGCCATCACAACTTTTCTGATTGGTCCTTCATTGGAGTCCAGGGTTATCTCCTCAGGACTGATAGACGTAGGGACAGACCCTTGCGTTTCACGTGGCTCGCCTACAACCTCCTTGCTGTAGGCGGCTTCTCCTTCCTTATCTCCCTCATTCTTTTCACCCTCCCGAGTCTCCTTCAACTGACTCTGGGCTTCTTTTATCGGCGAGGGTGATTCCTGTCTTGCGTCTGAAACGGTTGCGTCCATTGGGTCACGCAATCCGCTCAGGATCTCGGCTATCCATGCATCTGGGGAACGTGCGGAGTTTACTTCCCCCTCTTTGACAGCCACCTCATCTTCTACTTCTCTTCCCATCTCTTCTGTTCCTCTTGTGCTGGGTGGACGAGGTGAGGGTAAAGGCTGGTTGACCTCCCCGCCATCCTCCCGATCTTTTGCTTGCCTCTCCTCTTGAGCAATTCTCTCCAGAATGTCACCGAATACCTCTCTCTCTTCTCTTCGGCGAACTTCGCTGCTTCTGTACAGTGTGCTAGCTTCATCGCGAACCGTTCCAGGACCCGGTTGCTCGGCCTTGGAGTTTTCCGGCATTGAAGTTCGCGGCAGAAAACTCCTTCACATTCTTCATTCTGGGTCTAGAGATACAAGATTTGACTCGGCTTTTGGGTTTTGGAGTAGGTACCGGGTCGATTCGGCTCAAGGGGCGAATATTCAAGACTTCCACACAGTCGTCTGAGTCAAGGTCGACTACTGGTGGACGGATTTGGGGTCGGAAGAATAGTCGGAAAGATGGGTTTATAGGCGGTCTTTGGGCAGTAGCCCTGATTCGCGACGTAGAGAAAGTTGGGATAAATGGGGGACTGGGATTTGGAGATCTTGGGCGGACCGGAGAAGCAAAAGGCCTCACAGGTCGAGTAGGTCAGAATACTGGTGGAGAGAAAAATGGAGATCGAAATACCTCAGGTGATGATGAAGAGGATGGAGTCGAATACTGGGTATTGTATAAGGATATTGGGGAAACGTCGCCGGTAGAGTGTTCTTGATTTTGGGAATCTTGGCTCGACAGAGACAAACAGGTGAAGAACACAAATCACCGGTGGTTTTAGAGGTAAGGGTTTCGAAAATGGAAAATGGGAATTCGAATCGCGTTGATAAAGGGCTGATTGGGCCGTCGATAATAAATGCAGATACGCAATATCCAAAATCCCACTGATTTAAGCAGATTTTCTTGAGCCGTACACCCATCAAGTGTGATGGGCGGCTACTTAACGCACATAGAGCACTTGAGTGTTTTTCTGGGAAAAACGCGTAGGCTGAGAAGGCATGTGCGTTTCACCTATTGCTCCATCTAAAACGCAATGAACTAATGATAAACGCATAGCTGATGAACGCATGGTTCTCAGGTTAGATTGTGCGTTGTAAGTTAAGTATTATGCGTTTGAAGAAATATGTACGGCTCTAACCTTACCCCTAACCTTATCGACAAACACAGAAATCGTTTATCGATGAACGCATAGTTTACTTATGCGTTGATTGGCAAAGAAAGCGGTGAAATCATATAGTTTACATTAAAGCTCGACGCCTAATTTCATGCTCATCTAATTTATACTACTAAAACTGAAATTAAAGAAAAAGAAATAAATACTAAAAACAAAGTATAAACAGAATAGAGAAAGCAAAATAAAATAAAATAAAATAAAAATAAATACTAGAACAAGTTCGAATAAAAAGAAAGCAAGGGTAAAAGAAAACATCCCTGAAAAAGTAGTCGTTCAGAGCCGTAGGGGCCTTTCAATGCAAGCTCAGTTATTACACTTGCATGGGTCATTAGAGCCTTTGTCGCGTTCAGGGTTCAACGCAGAGGAGACAATGAAGTGCATTATGACCTCCCTCAAGTGCGCGTACTTGGGATGCGTTGGTCGGGTTTTTAGCTCATGCGTTGAAGGCTCTTTTAATAGCGGCTCGATCTTTGCCGCAGATCTGTTGCTCCGGTCTAATTTCTCTAATTGTCGATTTGAGAGTAATTTGATTTCATCTTCTTCATCTTCACCGTCCTTGAGGACTTCATCTCTCAACGCCGCGTTTATAGGTTTTGTCTTTTCATTGATATCTGCATTCATCTGATCACCCGCGCGGGGTGTTGAGATTTCTTCTTGGACCTCAATCAGGACGGGTCCAGAAGTGGCATCTTCATATACCGATGCAGGTTCTGCCTGCGTTGCTTTTTCTCTCCGCTTTATATACTCCTCTTCTTGCGATTCGGTAAAAGATGATGGATGATGGACATTATGTACGGTGCTCTCAATTGATTGACTTGTGGAGGCATTTAGGGGTTGCAAGTTTCCTTGCGTCCCCTCATTATGCACTATGGGATTGATTTTCCCACTTAACAATGTCTCACCTTCACATTGTTCTTCAAAGTTCCCTTTTGGAACTTCGGTCGTACTTAGCGATCGTCCTTGCGTTTCATTTTTGCGCTCCTCTACAATTTGATTCATTAGAACTTCTATACTGCGAATTGCCGTGGCTTGTCTTTGGTTTTGGATCATCACTTCGTACGACTGGCGCGTTGCTTCAATCTTACTATTATATTCTCGTAAAAGATATTCCATGGAAGACAATGAGGATGATGCGTCCGTTTGCGGATCCCTCGAATACTGATGATACTGGCCTTGATTCCCTTGGTTGAAACCAGGAGGGTTGCCCCTCTGCGGCTGCTACTCAGCCCTTTGCGTTTGTTGCTGATTTCCACCCCATCCGAAGTCAAGGTGGTTCCTCCAACCCGTATTGTACGTCTCACCGTAGGGGTTGTGTTGAATACTGCAGATAGGCTGGAGGTTGTAGGGGCACATGTCATACAAGTGCTCCGCACCATACTGCGAGCAGTCTACAGATGTTGTCGGGTTTATCGCGTGCACTGCGTTCCTCGCAGCAACTGATCTACCTTGATTTTTCAAGACTATCGTCTCCAGCAGAGGTGTCATTTTGGCGATCTGAGCTGAGAGATAGATGGCAGCATCAACTTCAAGCATTCCAGCTTGCGTTTGCCTTCTATTGGTGGAGCGAAATTCATATCCGTCGTCCACCCACCCATTGGTATTCCATGAAGTTCTGTCAAAAATATCTTCGGCATATGAGTAAGTCATATCCAATAATCCTCCTGCTTACGCAGACAATTCCTCACTAGCCGGGTGAATTAGGTCCAAGCAATTGGCCCTTATTCTATTCTACCTTGTCCTTCGGGTGAAGGTCCTCTCAATCTTTGGGTCAATATTGAGCTATGGATTGCTCCCGTCACTTCGATATTGTTAGAAGCTTCTGGCAGAGAAGAAACTTACTATACTCCTTTGATTGAGGAATCCTACAACACAATAATCCAAATAAAATAGTTAAATCAATGCAATAATTCCCCGGCAATGGCGCCAAAAACTTGTTGCTATTATTTTGTATGTGTAAATTGTCCTAACGCAAAGTGTTAAATGATGTGTTTATGCGTTCAACATGTCATGTTTTGAGCATGCTATGCGTCTTACTACTATGCGTTGGTGGTCTTGTCAAGTTTTCCTATCCTTTACCTAAGTATAAGCAAAAGACTAGGTATTCTCGGTGAGTCCAAGGTCGAACACAGGGATTATATTGATTAAGTTTTCAATTGAATTTCATGCGTTGCAGTGGTAACCAATAAATAGTTCAAAGAGTTGATTTTAATCTAAAGAAAGCGATTGTTTGTACACTAGACTAAAAATTGTGGAATATGGAAAGCATGCGACACAGCAAGTTCAGCTAAAGATGTGTGTGAATGGATAAAGAAAGGGTTTGGGTTGATTAACATCTAACATCGGAAACGCACAATAGTATTCTATTTATACTTGCGACTCTTCTCCCGGTTGTCAGCCGCTATGCGTTATATGTTTATAATGCATAGGAGAGTGTTAAGAACCAAGGTTATCCCCATAGACAGGCAATACTACTTGGCCCTTGTCAATTGAGTTCCACAATCACTTACCCTCTCGAGCAGTTTGATTATTACTACTTATATCGATTTGTCAGATGGACATAAGCATCGGATTAAGCTCGCAGTTGACAAGATAAAATAGTTACACTGTGGTAACTAGTTAGATGCTAACGCAACCCTAGACCCTTGAGTGATTAGTTACTCATGGTTTGAAAGTAAAAAGCAAAAAGTTTAGAGAAATGAGTAGACATGGAAGATAATTATATTGATGAAACGAAATACAACTTTAGATGAGCTCAATGTCATGACACAAATCTAAAATCAAGATAGAATAATAAGAAAGAAAGCAGGGAAAGGCGTCAATGCCTTGAGTCGCCCGGATGGAAGCGTGAGGCTATGCGTGGTCCGGCGGAGGGAAGACTCTTCTCTCTCGAGCTATTCGTCTCCGGTTGAAGTCTGGAGAGGACTCTGCTATCACTTATGGAGTTCCTCCGAGAATCAACAACCCTTTCTCATCTCGCGGAGCTGCCCTTTTATAGATGATGCGTTCGCAATTAATAGCAAATCTACTTGATTGGCGACGAGATTGATACTATGCGTCCATCTCGCCTGATTGCGTGATTCTCGGGTCAATTAAGATCCACCACTTTGGCCACAAATCATGTTCGTCAATCATCCGTCAATCTCTCAAGAGTCTGCTTTAATTCTCAGCGCCTTGCATTAATGGTCGTCTATGCGTCCATGAATAATTTGGCCGATGTCAACGCGGCGTAGGTTGCTAACGCGTAGTCTTGCGTTGAGTTGTTGTTAACGCATCTTCAGGTTGTTTGCGTTCCGTTCAGATCATGCGTCCATGAATAACAGATTGCTAACGTGTCGTCCTGCGTTAAGACGTCATCAACGCATTGTTTGCATTCCTGCGTTAAAACATGCGTTTTAGGCTCAAAAAGTGGTAAAATCATTTATCTTCATAGAAATACAAGAGTATAACGCAAAGGACAATTTATTAATAAAAATCACATAAACTGCCGCATGCTTCTGTATTTAATCTCTACTTATCTAAGAGAAAGGCTATTAGAACTTGTATTTCTACAAGTTATCAGGAGAGCATCGAATAATTAAGCCTTTTTGGACATATTTTCGAACTCAAATTAACTTCATTTCGCAGACGAACAATGAGGAGAGGTAGAAGAAGATAACTATATCGAATTCAGGTAGAAATCAGATCATTTTCATGATGATTTTGAAGCTGAAACCAGAAGCTTGATTGTTACCAATAAATCTGGACATCAATCGGTATTTGAAGGAGAGTTAACTGAGGACGTTGAAGCTATAACTAAAATTTTGAGGTTAGTAAGTTGAGTCAATTCTTAACAACTTCTATGAAGGATGTTTAAGCTAAATCCGAGCAAAAATGTGTTAGTCTCTAGGAGGAAGTAAGCATAGTTGAATTGCTAAGCAAATCAAGACAGCCGAAGTTATTTGAATAATTCTCAAACGAAGACGAGTCATGGTCTGAAATTTTGAGGTAAGCTAGGAAACTCACTACTTTACAAGATTGTAGAAGAAGGGAAGTTTTGATTTTGGCTGTAATATGGTTTTTAACAGGATAAAGAAAGAGGTAGAAGGGAAGGAAACCGTGATGTCAAGTGTCGCTAGACAGTAGTATCACTAAGGAGCTGGAGAGTGAGCAGCGGAACGAGTGTCGCTGATAAACGCAAAGAGCTCTGCGTCTCACAACTCTCGCTGAAGTCTCGCTAGGTATCGCTCCTGAAGGTGATATCACTAGTGTAGTTCACTTCGGTTTCGCTAGTGCAGTACCCAGTAGTGTGAATTTCGCTGGTAGTCTCGCTAGTGACATAGAGTATCGCTAGTTATTAATATATATACGTAATGATTATGAAAAAGGAGTTCATAGGAAACCTAATGTGAGAAATGTGTTTTTACAGGCCAAGAAGAGCTCGGGAAAGCATATAATCCGCTCGGGGCCTAAGACAAATTGTGACTGACTTTCTAATTTATCCAAGGATTATCTTTAATATTGCCCAAGTGAAAATGAGGATAATATATGAACTCCTGTATGTGTGTTATCTAAATGCAAACCACGACCGAAGGACCATGTGTGAAGGCCTATGGAGATATGATATATGATACACAGTGCTGAGGGACCATGAGTGAAGGCACTAGTGAAATTGATTGAGATAGTTTCCAATGTCAAAGGACCTTGTGAGAAGGCATATGGAAACCGGTACATGATGGCTCAGTGCTGATGGACCATGAGTGAATGCACTTGAGCAGTGAATTATTAATGAAACTCAGTGCTGAGGGACAATATGAGAAAGCACTTGAGAGTTGAAACGCCGAGGAACGAAATGTGAAGATGTATGAATATATGAATAATAGGAATTGAATTATGAGGTTAATAGCGTTGAGCTTTGCTCCGCTGCTTCTTAGAAAGATATTTATGCAATCTTGTTAAATGACATGAGTGACCCAGTAATCTGTACTAACAAGATATATAGTAGTTTTATGATCAGCATTAACTCAAGGATTAAATCGTAATTGATAATTTAGTCACTCACTGGGCTTTAAGCTCACGCTTTCTTGTTTATTGTTGTTCGTTTCAAGTAGCGAGCGTGTCCGGGACGCCTAACCTACAGAAGATCCTCGTGTGGGCTTACTTGATTTTAGATCTCTGGGATGGTTGTAGATACTCAGTTAAGCACATGTTTTGTCATATATGATCCTTGTGGCATAACGAGTGTGGGTTTTGTACTGTATGCTGAACAAATACACTTTTATGATAAATTATGAGCTAAGAAACCTTATGTAAAACTTATGTTTACCTTATAATGTTTCACTAGCATAAAATTTTGTACATTTGATCTGGTATTAAATTGTGTTTCAAGATATAAGATGATGTGCATGGTGTGTAGGTTGCACCTATTCCTAGGTTAGGAAGGAAATCTGGAAGGGGGTGTGACAACATTTGTATCAAATAAAAAGTGGGTTGTATCAATAGTGTCACCAGGATAAAGTACCTAGCCTTAGCCCTATATTACAGGCCTTTTAGACTGTATCTTGAACATTGATCTCCATATGTCTCCACATACAATTCAAGACTCATAAAACAACCTAAGATGTTAGTTTATTGGATTTAGGATAAAACACACAAAAACAATCAATAACGCATATTGAAGTAACACATCAATAACTATTTGTTAATGATTTAATTACGGTCAAATTATTACATTTACAATCTATGAGTTTTAGGGTATAAAACCCAACAATATGATTATTATAGTTTATGGGTTATAATAGTATGTGCACGTTTCAGGTACAGACTACTTTAGTTTGAGTTAAAGTAGTTTGTGCGTGAGATGAAAACTAAAATATTTTAAGTTCTAATAGTCAATACTTGGGGTGCAGGTTATTTTAGATTAGGTTTAGATTTAGGTTTTTTCCTACTATTTTTTATTATACAAATAATGGTTTATAACTCAACTGATTAAAACACATATTTGCAATCAAGGGATAAAAACTTTTAGGACACGCAAACCTTTTATACAACTATTAAAATTAGACCATAGACCTTGCAAATTTATAGAATTTTTAGAATTTTGGCCCTTAAATTTTTTTTTAGTTAAATAATTGTTAAAATGGGCTGGTTTTTTTTTTTTTTTTTTTTTTTTTTTTTAAGTTTGTATTAGAATTTATTTTCTTCTTCTTTAGAACTAAATAAAAATATTAAAAACAATCATTTCTTTACATTTTTTCTATTTTTTTCCTATGTTCGTACTCAAAACTTGAGGCTCCATTTTCATACTTCCAATATATAAGTTTGAGGATTCAATTTTTACCATTAAATATTTGGTGGTCCAATCTTTACCACTATAAAAATTTGAGGGTTCAATATTTACAATAAAAAATTTAATTGTAACTATTACCATATTTAAGGATAGTTTTTGCAATTTGCATAATAATTTATTTAATATCATTGATTTCATTTTTCGAGGAACTGAACTAAAAATAAAAACAGAAAACCAGCATGTTTCAAAATGTTGTACAAGTAAAATATTTTATACATAAATTTGTTTGATTATTTATATTAACGTTAAATTACTATAACACGAAATTATTAAACTATGAACCCGCTTACCGAAGTCATTGCTAAGGCAATCGTGAGAGTTGGCCGCGAAATGGTTAGAAAGGATGGTGAGATGGTGAGAAACCCATTTCGAATTCAAACATTAATTTAGTCGGTCAGTTTTTGGAAGAGGTCGGATCGAACCGCCGCCTGAGGCTGAGGGATCACTTTTACGCGCATTTCGGAATGTTGCGTGGGGAATCCGATTGCCTATTTATATGTAAAAAGTAGAGACATAAACACTTTTTATTTTATTTTTATTTTATTTTAACTTTTGAATAAAGTGATCTTGTTCTTCGTCTCCGAGACAGAGCATTCCGGAGAAGAGAGCAAGACCGAGACAGAAAGGGCGATATTTTTCACAGATTGCCCTCTCCGTCTCGATCAACCTTAATAATCACAATACCAACAATATCCCTATTTTACTTTTCTTTTCATTCTTCGTTTTTCCACTGCATCATCTTGGATTTCATTGTGATGTATTTCGTTCCATTTTTCCTCCCATTTATCCTTTGTCTTTGATGCGACGGTTGAATGCCCGTAAGAGGGACGATTCTAAAATTCCGAATATGGATCCGACCAAGCTGCACGTTCGGCCCAGCAGCAGACCCAATTTGTTTGCCAGAACCAACTCCAAGAACTCCAAATCCAAATGGTGGGTTTCTCTTGCAGCCTTACTTGCGTTTGTGTTGTTCCTCTCTTCTCTCTTCGTCTTTGCAAGGAATTTGCGGAGCTCTTTGAAGAGAAGGTACGGAATCGTTATCGATGGAGGTAGCACCGGGACTCGAATCCACGTGTTTGGGTACAGAGTGGAGGGTGGTTATGGGGTTTTTGATTTTGGGGAAGAGGGATTGGCGTCGATGAAGGTGAATCCTGGGCTCTCGGCCTATGCACAACATCCAGACGGAGCTGGCAAGTCTTTGGTGGAGCTTTTGGAGTATGCGAAGAGTCGGGTTCCAAGGGATCAATGGGGAGTCACTGAAATTCGGTTAATGGCAACGGCGGGGCTAAGATTGCTGGAATTGGATGTACAGAACCGCATATTACAGTCTTGCCGGCGGCTGCTTCGGTCTTCGGGGTTTAAGTTCCAGGATGAATGGGCGTCGGTCATCACAGGTTTCAAGTTTCAACATCTCTTCTCAGCCTGTGCATTGTTGTTACTTGATGTGTTACTGTTTTTTCTTTTTTTCTTTTTTTTTAATTATTATTATTATTATTTTCATTTTAAAGGCATCAGTTCTAGCTTCTGAATTTGTTTAGAATACATATCTGCTGATGTGATGTAAGTAATGGGTGTGTTAGGCTCTGATGAAGGGACTTATGCGTGGGTTGCGGCTAACTATGCACTGGGCACTCTTGGAGGTGATCCCCTTGAGACAACTGGAATTATTGAACTTGGTGGAGCTTCAGCTCAGGTTTGCATTGATCTTATTTGCCTTTAATCAGATACAGTTTGTCTGTCGAGGGTGTTGCAGGCCAAACATAAAAGTATTTCATCGTTCTTTTTCATAAGAGGGAGAAGTCTAACCTATGACTGGCTTTCTTAAAGCATTAGAACTACAAAGCTAAACAGAAATTATGGTTCAACATCTGCACTAAAAGAGGGATGCTGTATTTAGTGGTTCATGATCCCCCTGGATAATAAGTTGCTATTGAAAGAAGAACGATATACACGGGCATAAAGAAAAACCCTATAAAGAGGGAGTAATAGAGCTACAGGATAGGACTTCAATCTAAACGAAGGACATCTAATTATAATGCTATGACCTAATGAAAATTTAGTGGTTCTTGATATGATAATGTGATTAAGCCTATAATTTATAATAAAAAAAAGATGGAATGAGGCATCTCCTCCTCCAAACCACTCGGGGAATCAAGTAAATGACCCAATCTGAAACTCTAACATTCAAAAGTGATGTAGAGAAGTTTCTATGTAATTTTGTCCACAAGGAACTTTTATTTAGGCCTTTGGCTGAATGTTAGATGGCCAGGATGGAAGTCTTGCTTGGACCTGTGGAACTTTGATAGTGAAATATATCAAACTTTCTAATTCGTGCAAGGAAAGGAAAACAAGATTTGTTAATGTAGAAAAATTTCACCCCATCCTTTGGGATATAGCTCTTGAATCAAGGTTAGCCATTTGGATGACTGATGCTTTGGAAGACTTGCTCATCATGTACCATAATAAGTTCTCTAGAAAGATTTCTGAAAATGGATTCATTTGGATCCAAAAAGTTCAAGCAAAGGAGCATGGTTTCATATGGATATCCAAGGTTTTTTTTTTTTTTTTTTTTTTTTTTTAGAAAATTGAAGCAGAAATTTTGTCTTGATGGAGGGAGTTTCTAAATATGGTAAACAACTTTTTCAATGGTGCAAAGGAAAACATATGCAGTGTAGAAATTGAAAAGAGTTCCAAAATGAAATAAATCTTATTTGGAGATGTTAAATATGCTGGGGAAAGAAAGATGAAAAGAAGCGTCGGTCAAGACATGGGGAAAGGAGTTTGGAGAACAAGGAAGTTATTGCCCTTAAGAAAGTGGGAAGATGATGTTGGAACAAATGTTATTAGTCACAAGGAGATGCTTGCACGACAATTGGACTAAAATCTATTACATATCATGTGATACTTTGCAAAGAGTTTAGATTATTCATCCTGTTAATTTGGATAAGGCTCTCCTAAAATTGGATGCTGATTTTGCAGAATTGTGGCTCAGAATATGGTTGGGTTAAATTTGAATTTTGGGATGAAGAGTTGCATGGTAGAATGAATGTTGTCCTATCTTATGGGTGCAATATTCCCTTCATCCATGGAGTTTGGCCACCTTCAAAGCAATAGGAGACATTTGTGGGGGTTATATTGATTGCAGTGAAAAGTGTTCTTCCCTTATAGGATGTATGGTAGTTGTCTCTAAAGTTAAGGGAAACTAGTGTGGTTTTTTCTCCTAGCTAAATTTGTGATAAATCAACATAAGATCCTCCATGATTGTCCAAATGGTAACTTTGAAGATCCTTGGTTGCTTGAAGGAAGAAGAGTGGATATCCATGGAGGGGTTACCATAAAGCATAGGATTTTCTTTTAAGAAGATGACAAAGAGAAAGGATGGTGTATGATTGATGAAGACATAATTTTGAACTTTTCTGAGTGTCCCTCTATTGAATGGTACAAAAATGGAAAAGTCAGTGAGTGAATGAAGTCTCTGTGTGATTGAAGGAAAAGAAAAGAATAATAAAGAAGAAAATAGTATAAAATAGTATGTCAAGGAGAGAAAGAGACTTTTTCTAAAAAAGCAAACTTGGAGAAGGGGAGGGGCCCACCATTGAAAAGTTAATTAAAAAGGTTCACATAATTGAATTTTATATATCATTAGAATTGCCCCTTAGGATCTATAATTGCTTCAAAAGGTCCAATATTTCGGGATATTCCTCAATTTCCCGACTATTCATGGAATGTGAGAACTAATAATCATCTGCTTCTAGAAGCAATAACGCATTGATCTAGTTGCAATGAGATCTAGTGTGTGTTGGCGGTACCATGATTCTTCTATCCATCAATAACGACATTCATTGCATAGTGAATGCAATGAATGTGAAGAAGTAGACCATTATCTCATTATTCAATTGTAAATAGCATTTGTGTAAGGAAGACAAATTTTAGATGCCATTTTGCTTGCAGTTGAGTCTATTGATGACCATCTAACTAAAGCCAAGGTGAGAAACATTATGAAAATTGACTTCGAGAAGCCATACAATTAGGTCGTTTGAAACTTTTTCAGCTTTATCGTAAAGATAAGAAGGTTTTGAAAGTGTGGAGATTATAGATTGGTGAGGATCCTACATCGGAAAGATAAAAGAGACCTTCCAATGTTTATAAAATACATGAGTTATTCCTTATTGCCAATTGATTTTGAGATGAAATCTCATATTTATCTAATATGGTATTAAACTCCATAAAGCCTAAATGGGTATTCCTTACAAAATTGGGATCTGATCCAAGAATGGTGAACCAAAGAAGACACTATCTTGAAGGGGTGTGTTGAGGATCCCACGGTGAAAAGATAAAGAGACCTCGCATTGGATACACGACTTACTTCTCTCATCTTTAATTGGTTGTGAGATGGAGTCTCATGTTTATCTAATATGGATTAGAGATTGTTTTATGACCTTACTTGAACAGATCTGTTTATAGGTTGTACAATTGTCTTGAGTTCTAAGGATAGGGGGTTGTCTTGCTGCATGATGAAATAAAGGCCAAGAGGTAAAATTTGTCCCTTTGCCCTTTTCTTGGGCCTCTTTGTTTCTTAGTGAAGTTTGTTTGGGTCTCTTATTAAAAAGAGGGGAAGGGGGTGCTCTCTTCAAGGAGGCGGTATGCTCAATGTTTTTAAATGCCCAAGGCACACTAAGGCGCAATGGCCCTCTGGAGCCTAGGTGCAAGGTGCACAAAATGGCACGGACTTTTTTTTTAAGGCGCACTATGTGTAAGAAAAACATAAAAATCTATGTGTATATACAAAATAGAAAACTTTCATGAGAAGAAATGAGACTTAATTACAATATATAAAGGATAACCAATGTTATAATATTAGTTTTTCAACACAAAATCAAGTCAATATATCAATAGTCAATTCTCACAAAAAAAACAAAACAAAACACAAAACTATACAACAGTCAACAAGAATCACAAATAAAATTTAGAGTCCAAACTCCTAAAAGATCAAACTCATCATCACTAAATTGGTCCTCATCTTCATTCACTCTGTCACTGGACTTATAGCCATCTGTATCTTTCATCCAAATTTACTTGTGTGGGGGTGGTGGGTTGTGTGGAGGACGAGGATGGACATGAAACGTTAGTCTTAGCTCTTGAGGTACTAGCTCTAGAATAGTAGATAGGTTCTTTTGCTCCAGCAGCTCATGAAACATCACCCCACATTAAAAATCATCATCAAATACAAGCTCATCCTTCTCTTTAGAGCCATCATCCATTCTTCCAATCAACCACTCATTACTATCATCAATATCTTTTAAAGAGATGGGATCGACGATATCCCGCAGGTTATACCGACGTTTTAATGCTCTATTGTATTTGAGGAACATTATGACTTTGTGCAAGCCTATTTAGTTTCTTGCTATGAAGCTGCAAAGTAAAAAAGTTTCATTGGCATTGAAACTATAAAAATTAACTCTCAATATACGTAAGGAGAGGAAAGTTAACCTGCTCAAACACGCTCCAATTACGTTCACATCCGGAAGCATTACAAGTAAGACCTAAAATTCTCACGGCAAATTTTGCAAGTTTGGAGTTGATTGTCCAAAATTATCCCACCATTCCACTATAGACATTGACCAAAAATATATATTAATAGCTTATAGTTGAGACTTAAGTAATCCTTTAGTTATCAAGCACTTAAAAAGTTAAAATTTACCTGGAGATATTTTGTCCCTTTGTTTGATTGCTAAAGTTTGTGAAACAATCCTTCAACTCTCTTGCTTGCTTAGTTCTGCTGCTGCAAATATCTTGTCTTATATGTCCAAAGAAGCAACCATTTTTGTTATACATGAGTACAACCTGAACTATTTCATCATTTTCCTAAATGTTTGGATTTGAATAATAGAATCCTGGATTTAAATAATGTCCTGGTGCATACAAAGGATGATGCAACTAAAGTTCCCATCTTCTATCAATGATTGTAAAAATGTCTTCGTATTTTTCTTCCCTGTCATTAAAGGATTTAGCAATAGCTTCCTTAGCTCCGTCCATTGCCTCATAAATATATCTCATAGGAGACTTCTTCTCACTATCCACCAATCTAAGTACTCGCACCAATGGGCCTACTACTTTAAGAGTAAAAACAATTATAGTCCAAACACTAGTCAACAAAATAGTTTGAACTACTCGCTTGCCTTGTTGCTCCTTGCTTCATTTGCTATTCTTCCATTCATCAGAAGTAAACATCTTCCTTGAGTTGTTCTTTTGACGATGTATACTTGATAATGTGATGCAAGTAGTAGCAAAATGTGATCAACTCTTTTTTAGTGGTAAATCGTCTCATCATATTTAACAATTGCAGATGAACATAAATAAAATTACTGATCTCCATGCCTCTTTTCAATGCTTTGTGAATATTGGGGATTTGTATACATCCTCCAACATCAAGTCTATGCAATGGGCGGCATAAGGCGACCAAACTAATTGGGGTTGTTTTTGCTTCTAATGATCTCCCTATTAATAAAGTAAAATAAGAACATATTAGCCTCTTAACAAGGACCAATAGCTAATTTCAAAAGAAGTAACAAAATACTTTGCATTCTTCCTAGCCAGCACATTTGTAGAAGCACTATCAACAACTACTTGCACAACATTAGCTTTTCCAATTCGCTCTACAAAACTATCGAACAATTCAAACATCTTCTTCCTGTCCTTTACATAAGATGAGGCATCAATGGATTCAATAAACATGGTGCCTTTTGGACTATTAACTAAAAAGTTAATTAATGTCCTATTTCTTCTATCCATCCATCCATCGGCCGTACAGTGCATCCAACCTTTACCCACTCCGCCTTATGACTCCTCATGAGCTCATGAGTGGCTTCTAACTCCTATTTTAAACAAGACACTCTTGATTCATGATAAGACGATGGTTTCAATCCAGGGTCGAACTACCCTATTGCTTCAATCATAGAGGCAAAATTTTCTTAATTGCATGCATTGAGAGGTATTCCGGCATCATAAAACCGTTAAGCAATTCTTTGGATGGTGTGCTCCCTCATTTCCTTTTTGTATGTCGCATTCACGGTACTTTATTTTCCCTTTCCTTTGTCATTCTTTCTATTTTGAACTACATTTTTCAGGTTCGGTGTAAAATATGCATCCATTGGACCTTTTTGTCTTGGCTTCTGTGAACTTGGACCACTTGGTGCTGCTCTTTTATTCAAATTGCTTACACTCACCTCATCTTCATCCTGGCCTCGATACCATAATCTTCCGCATCAATGTCCACAATCAAATTTCTTTGTTCTTTAATCTCCTTTTTCTTGGACATATACTCGTTAATTTCTTCCTTCATGTGATCCGGACATTTTCTACAGGCTGTTGCATGTCGGTTACTTTTGAACAAAACCCACACATAAATGTATTTATATCTTGGTCATTTTGCAATCGAGCATATTTCCATGCCGGATCTTTTCTTAAAGTATCCTCAGCCATCTATGTTAAATGTAGAGTCGTTAAACTAATGAAATAAGAAGTTGAGGATTAAGAATCTATGATTAACTAAAGAGATTTGGAATGGAATGGTGGGAAAGTTACCGGGGAGTTGGTGGCCAAATATGGACAGCACCTGCTGGTTTTAATGATTTTTCTCTGTTTTTTTGAACAAAAAATAGCACCAACACTTTTGAAGATATCACGTTATCAACTATTCCAAAACATTGAAAAGAGGTATGTGAATTGACATGTGAATTGAGAAAAAAATAAAGAAAAGAAGACCAAATAAGAAGCTTTTACGGTCTTACTTACCAGAATTTGCTGTTGGATGATATGATAGTACTGGTTGAAGAATGATTCTGCTCTGTTTTTGTCAGAAAAACAGAGATTGTGAATGATTCTGCTCTGTTTTTCCGGTCTGGTTTTTTCTTTCTTTTTCTTTTTCTTTTTCTTTTGTGCTAGGATGATTGGAGATTGGTGAGGAAGATGGAATTTGAAACTGATTTTTTCTTCAAGAATTAGAAAAAGAGCACTGGTTGTAGAGTTAAAAACTTAAAATAACGATTTGTTACCTTGGGGCACTGATTGTTCTCTGTTTTTTCTTCAAGAAACAGAGCACTGGTTGTTCGAGAATTGGAGTTTTTAGAAGGAGAATAAAAAAATTGGAAGAAGAAGAAAGGTGCGGCGTTTGGTGTGGCTGTGTGGTCTTCTTTCGGTCTGGTTTTTTCAAGAAGAAGAAGACGACGAAGAGGCAGCACAGCAGGCGTGAAGCCAAACGGAAGACAAAGAGAACTTCGGTCACCTTCTTTTCTTTATGTTTAAGTAACCAATAGGCAATAACTAGGTTTGAAAAATAAAATATATTGTTTTTCCTAATAATAACCCTAAAACGCAATAAATCTTGCGTTTTGAGGGTGCCTTCTTCTAATCGAAAGGCATGGGCTCCGCGCCTGTGTGCTTCATGGGAAGCGCGCACCTTAATCGCACCTTCTTTATTGCGCCTCGCCTATTCGAGGCGAGGCGAGGCGAGGCGATACATATGCGCCTTGCCCTTAGGTGCGCGCCCGACAGCGCCTTTTAAAATATATGCTGCACAATCTTCCAACAGCAACAAAAAAACCCTATATATCTCTTTCAAAAACTGTACTGTTTCTTTATCTCTAAATTAATCAAAAAGGTAGCTCCAGTGGTGCTTTTCCTTTTAAGGCAATAACCTCCAGAAATGTCAAATTTGCATCTTCATGAAGACACGATTGTTGCATAATCTGGATACATGTGGAAGAAGATAGATATTAAGATATTTCTTTTCAGCTTTGTCTTTATGCTTTTGATGTTTCTGCTCTTTGCCCTCTTGGTTCAAGAGTTGTAATGTGTGGGAATGAATTGTTTCTTAATTAATAAATGCCTGTGGTTAATGGTTACAGATCTTGAAACTTTTATTTTTATTTTTTTTCCCAGATTTATTAACAGTTTTTTTAATCTCTTTTTAATTATAAAACTGTTTGAGAAACCAAGAGGTTTTCCCTCTAGCGTTATAGGCCATAAACAATTGTCTACGTAAATTTTAAATTGAACTTTAAAAAAAAAAAAATAGTTCACTTCATGTGTATGTATGGTGTGTGTCAAGAGGTAATAAATACCCAATTTAAGAAGTCAGAATATGATCTCTGCAGCAATAATGAATGGTGGCTGTAGAAGTTAGACAATAAAGAATATGAAATCTAATAGAACAATGATGAGTGCACATGTATCATTGTTGACCTTGGCAGGAAAAAAAAAAAAAAAACGAAAGAGAAGGATTAGAAAGGAGAACAGAAAAAAAGGGGAAAAAGTTCCTAGCGAATGCTTAAGATATACAGGAAAAAGGAGAACTGAAAACAATCAGTTAAATTCACAAGTTGGGAAATAGAAGATATAGGATTATTATATTGATGTCTGAATTTCTCTATTTCAGGTTACTTTTGTTTCAAGTGAACCAGTACCTCCTGAATTCTCACGTACAGTTAAATTTGGCAATATGACATATAATCTTTACTCTCACAGCTTTCTACATTTTGGGCAGGTAATCCAATCCTTCTTTTTATGAATTACAAGCTATATTCTCTCCTTTGGTTGACTTGCACATATAAATATTGGCATTCATGTTACTATTAAACCCTTCTGGTCCTTATTATTTAATCAACTTATCTTCCCTTCTTATTTCAATGAAATGTTTTTGATTCCTTTTCAAAAAAGGAAAACAAAACTTATCTTCTGTTGATTTCCTATCCCTCACTGCTCTAATGAGATTTTCAGATGTGTGTCCGCTTTTCTTCTTATCCTCTAATTCAAATTCTATAATAACTGGTTTGCCTATAGCTGATTTTTTCTAAGCCACCAGGCATTTCATACTTTTTATCTATAAACGACCATAACTGCTGGTAGTCTTACTTGGTTTCTAGTAAAAGGTTAGGTCTGATGCAGGATTTTTCTTTTTTTTTTTTCCCTCTCTGTTGAGGTAAAATTACGTTGATTGTGTTTCTGTATGGTTCTTGATTAGATCTTTCCAAAGTGCTTTAGCAGCCAATATTTGTACTTTTATCCATCTTCATAGAAGAATTGCTTTTTAGTTAACAAGACATAAATCATTTGGAGGGAGTATGGGGCAAAGAGCTGTGTGATTTTTCTAAGCTCAAAAGATCCCTGAAGTTTGAGGAGCACTGCCCATTATCTTCTATGCACTCTTATTAGTCTCATCATTTGGGAAAATGGCATCTAAACTACTCTGCGATATTCATGGGGAGCATAAATTCCTTCTACCTATTCATGGGGAGCATAAATTCCTTCTACCTTAGCCATTGTGATAATACCTAATCTCAGATCTCTAGCCAATACGAAAAAGGGATGGCGGAGGAATCTAAATGGCAAAAGAGACTCGCCAATTCAAATATCTTCTCAAACCTAGTGTGATATTGTTGCAAACTTTAGGAGCAAGGGGCATTCACTATATCCGGGACAGAAATGTGAAGTTTTAGAATGTGATGTGATACATTTTTTAAATAAAAGACCACAGACAATGTCTGCTACCACTTTGACCTTTTGCTGTATCCTGCTTGTTGACGAGTAACTCATATTTGCTAAATAGGTAGGATTATATATGGGTAGTCATGTAAACTGAGAGGCTCAGTAAAGGTATGGTCTAGAGGAAAGAGTTCTCTAGTCAGGGAGAACCAGGCCTCTCAAATGCTTTGAGTAGATTGAAATGCTTTGATATTGCAATATGGAATAGTGCCTGTTTGTTTGTTTGTTTGTTTTATCAATGGCCTACTCAAGGCAATTGCATGACTGCATTTGCACTGACTGCGCCACCGTCTCCTGCAAGCCATCAATCCCAGCGATAAAACATGTGGTTATGGATGATGACAACCACTTTTAGAGTTTTTATGTGCTTAAGAAGTTCAGTTATAAAATTACTTCTTTTCCGACAGGTCTGTTTCTAATTAAAGTTCTGATTATTTACTTTTCCTCCTTTTTTTGTTTTCTCGTCTTGAACATAGTGCCTTTTCTGTTCTGCCATACTTTCTGGAGTTTCACTTGTGCGAACTTTCTTGATTTGTAATGTTTACCCCTCAGAAATGTGATTAGCCTTGTCTTGCAGAACGCTGCTCATGATTCCTTAAGAGAAGGACTTATTACAGGAGAATTCAACACAGGTAAACGTGTATGTCTTTTCTTTTCTCTAAACTTATTACAGGAGAGTTCAACGGGCTCACCAGAGGCCTACCCGTCAGTGTCTATGATGTCTAGTATGGTTAGATTTGGCCACCTGGACTTTTTCCTCTTTGATATCTTTTCATGGTTTCTGCCTCCTTTTCCTTCATGTGGTGATTTTCAATCCTGCTGAGGGATTGAGGAGGTTGTCTCCCTTCTTTTTGCATGAAGACTGACATTCATTGGGAGATTATTCATTCAAATTCGCTTGCTTTTTAGTATTCTCGAGTTTTCATTCCAATTTGTTCATTCAGCTAAAACTCTTCAAAAAGGATCGTCTGTGGATCCTTGTACTCCCTATGGGTACTCTCGTACATCAGAGTCTGAAGCACTATCTCCAGGCTTTATGGTGGAAAGGAATAGGTATTTATCAACTTTCCATTCTAAGGGAAACTTCTCTGAGTGCAGATCTGTTGCTTTAATGCTGCTGCAAAAAGGAAAAGGTTGTACAAATGATGGTTGACTTCTTAAAGTTCGTCTGATAGCTAATCTTTCTTTTAGAAGTGCATAACACTTTCACTTTTTTTCTCGCTTGTTCTTTCCCTGCAGAGAAATGCACCAATGAGAACTGCTCTGTGGGATCCATTTACACACCAAAACTTAGAGGGAAGTTTTTGGCTACGGAGAATTTCTTTTACACATCAAAAGTATGCTTTTCTTCCCTTATTACAATTGGATTGTGTGCTCCCTCACTTTCTTCATTATGTTTAACTATATTCTTAGTATGTCTCTTATTCAATGTTTAGACTCTTTAGTTTTTTATTTCTTTTCCTCTCTTTTCTTCCTGATGAAATGTACAGGCATGTGGTCTTATCATTCATGTTTTACATTGACATTTCTGTTTTTTCTCGTTAGTTCTTTGGTCTTGGACCAAGAGCTTTTCTTTCAGATCTAATGGTGGCTGGACAGGAGTTCTGTGGTGAGGACTGGTTGAAGTTGAAAAAGAGATACAAGCTACATGATGAAGATGATTTGCTGCGTTATTGCTTCTCATCAGCATATATTGTGGCCCTACTTCATGACAGTCTTGGAATTGGATTAGAGGATCAGAGGTACGCTTCTCATCTCATGCTAGTTATATGCAAGTACATATTTTGCGTAGGCAGGCAGTTGGCGTCTCTTACCGGTTGAGAACTTCTTTGTGATTAGCATCACTGTTGCAACTCAAGTACAAAACATTCCACTCGATTGGGCATTGGGAGCTTTCATCTTGCAAACCACAGCTGCAATAGAGTCAGGACCAGATCAGTGGGATTGGATTGTGGCAATCTTCGGCTATGAGTTGCCCACAAAGCTCTCACTAATTGCAGTATCAATTCTGTTGTTGTTTATAGCATGGTCTGTATCAAAGTGGAGGAAACCTCAGTTAAAGACGATTTACGATCTAGAGAAAGGACGGTACATAGTGACCCGTGTGAGTAAATGCTGATAAAAGCTAGTTTACTAGTTAAATTTCCTGGATGGCTGGATCGTTTGAATGCACAAGGAAAGAACGCTACATTACATAAATTATTATACAATTCCGCCTCCGTATAGTGTCCCATAGACCAAATCTTTTTAGTCCAAGATGTTTGAGGTATATTCTGTGATTTTCATTCACATCCCATGTAGACTACAACTTTTGTAGAAAAAAGCTTCCCTTTTAGCCTAGCGGGAGAACAGGCCGCCACTCCCATTCCCATCGTCAGTGCTACTGCCAGTGCCAACTTAGGGTGAAAAGAAATTGTAGGACTGATTGATTCCCTTTACGTTAGAAGATCGTTTCCCCCTAAAATGTATTATGACTGATTTTATGATAAAGTTAGATGTGCTTCCTGTGTCAAGCATGTTTGTGAAATGTGTTTGTGTGTTTAGTTTCTAAGGTGATTTTAAGGTTTGGAAGAGGCTTTGTTAGGTTGTTGGATTAGTAATTGAAACTGGTCAGGTTTAATCAAAATTGTTGCAACCGTAATGGATTTTTGTTACTATTAATAATTCATAGAATATTGTTAATTAGTTTTTTGAAAACATATTTAAATGAGCTTCACTTTTCATATTACGATTGAAATTTTGTAGATCTTATAATTCAGTTTGAATTCTTCATAAGCAACTTTCTCAATTTCCAACACTCCTTTAACTTCATTAAGGTCTTAAATTTTTGTTGTTTAAATCATGATAATCACTTTTCTTTTTTTTTGGTAAAATTATTATAAATAGAAAAAAATATTAAAAAAAAAGGAAAAAAAAAAAAAGGGCAAACTGCTAGGTTTTGAGTTTTAAATATATATATTGGATCTTGTTTTTGCTTCTATATGGTTCAAAGTTAATATGAATTCCTTTCAGAAAAAAAAGAAGGAAAAAAAAAAGAGTTAACATGAATTAACTCAATAACGAGGTTATTTATTGACAAATCTTGACGTGATAGGCGAATAAACTAATAAAGTTAAAATTATTATAAATAGAAAAAATATTAAACTATTTGTAAATATAGCAAAATTTTACTTTCTATTTGTGATAGATTTAGATATACATCTATGCGTGTTTAGATCTATCACAAATAGAAAATAAAATTTTGATGTATTTGTAATTATTTTTAACCGTTTTTCTATTTTCGAAAATATCCCTTTTTTAAATGCATTTTTATTAATCAATTATAAATTGAATTATTTTTTAGCACGAGTGTTATAAAATGGATTTGAGACTTTGTTTGGGAGTGGTCAGGTGAATGTACTTTGGATCACATCAATTTATTTTATCATTTGTGACTAAATAAACATATATTAGAAGCAAAGTTTCAATTGACATCCAATATATGTTATTGACTAAGAGGTTTGGCTTTTAATCTCTTACTCTCTGTTGTAAAAAAAAAAAAAAAAAACATAATTAAATGTAATATGTAGTCATTTTAGAAAAAGTTGAAATATTTTGCAATCATTCAAAATAGTTTTTAAACAATTTTAAAGTTTATTTTAAGTAGTTTTTATCAAACTGGTATAAATAAAAAAAAAATTTTGAAAAACATTTTATTCTTTATCCATCTAAACAAACTCATATACATGAGATTATAGTTTGAATTACATGCTTTACAGGTGACACTTACATGTGTAATAAAATAAAATAATTATTTTAAGCTTAAATCTCATTTGGTTTATGTAAGATTGTATTCAGATTACATGATTAAAAGTAAATTATCTATATTAATATCAATACTATATTAAAAATAACAATAAAGGAGAATATTTAACTTTCTCATTTTATCTTTAATTTTATTACATTTTTTTTATTATATCTCTTCGCTAAAACTTTCTTGGACATCTCATCAGTCTGAAACCTTTCCTTAAAATGCCCATTACGCAAAGAGACTCCACCTCTTCTACAACAACTACCTTAGTCTACTTTTTTTCTTTTTTTTTTTCTTTTTTAGTAAATATGTTCCCTCTTTTCTTACACAACTTCTCTTTTTTTCTTTTTTTTTTTTTTTTTGTTTTTTTTTTTTTTCCTTTATCTAAGTCTTTGCAAGAATTTTTTTTTTTTGTCGGTTATTGTGTTGGATTTTATGTCTTAAAACTCATAGTTTATAAATACTAAATATATTTTTATCATTCAATAAAGTTGTTATTGAAATTTATAATCAATAAGTAGTTATTGATTCTATAAAATGTTCTTACTAAATCTAAATCCAATTATCAAAGGATCCTAGACATTTACATGAGACTCAAACTTTATTTAGAGACATAAAACTGGATCAAGTTTAAGTTAACAGTCTAAATGGTCTATAGTATATGAATAAAGTTGCGCACCTTATTCTGAGGACACTATGGATACAGCCCACTTTGTAACTAGTACAAACGAAGTGATCCTAATTCGTTAATGTGAAGACATGCGAGTGGGGTCGTCCTGTGCAAAGAGTTTGCATAAGACCGAACCATGAAATAGTCACTTTTACTTTATAATACCGTTTATTATCTAAAACTGACTATCTCGACTTAGATAGCCTAGGCAACTCAATCTTAATCCTGAGCTAACTATGAACTTCTGTTTACTCAGGATTATCCTTAGATTTGCATTGGTGAGAGCAGCTCAACAACACTGGCTCAATATGCCTTCCATTTCAGGGATAAGATTAGGTAGATAGCTAGGGACATGGGATGCAAGAAGGAATTCACTCCTACCCTCTTTTGGGTTAGTAGAGAGGTTCTCTTAAGTGCTGAATCCAAGTCTTAAACAATAGGCGCCACCTTCTCAAATAGGGTTTAAGAGGACTTTTGATTTGGAAGTTGGACTACAATGCATTGTTCATTAGAGGATCAATGGAACTTAAGGAATAAGAGGTAATCATAGGGGTAAAACGGTAATTTTGACCCAGCTGTAATTACGAACAACCTGTGAAGGCTCAACTTACGAATCATGGTTATATCAAATGGACATAATATATCTACAGTTAGAAGAGTGCAGCTACGGGTTTTAGTGGAGTGAGCCGGTAGTTAATGAATGTCGGTTAACTAGGTTAAAGAGCTTAACCAGTTAATACTTGAAAAGTGCTTCCTATTCTCTCAAATTAAGTGAGTTTATATTAGATTTCACTTGTTTGCTAGTGGTTTTCAGGTTAAAACCAGGAAAATTAGAAGAAAAGGCCAAAAAATAAAAATCGAGCAAAAATATGGTGAAAACAAGAAGAAAAACTCAAAGTTGCCACAATTGGGGCAGCGTCGGCGCTAAAACCCGAGAGCAGGGTTTGCGCAACACAGTCGTAGCGCCACGGTGCTCTCCACCAACAGAATGGGGATGCTAAATCATCCCCTCAATTGTTGAGATGTTCCCTGATGAATAACTATATCAGGTAAAAGATAGTTTGCCTTGTTTGTTGACATAGTTAACTATCTTGCAGGAGAACATTTGCCACCTGACATGAACTCTCAACAAAAGAAGAGATTCCCGCACAATGTTAAGGCTTACCATTGAGAGGACCCACTTCTCTACAAGGTTTGTGCTGACAATATGACAAGGAAATGTGTGCCTCAAGAGGAAGTGGTAAGTATTCTAAATTCATGTCATGCTTCCCCTTATGGAGGTCATTTTGGACCCATTAGAACTGCATCCAAGGTACTTCAGTTAGGGTTTTATTGGCCCTCCTGTTGTTGGTTCTTTATTATGCTGATTATTATGAATCTTTATTATGCGTTTAATATGCTTAATACTATGCGTTACTAATCTGTCAAGTTTTCCTATCCTTCACTCAAGTATAAGCAAAGAATGAGGTTTTCTCGGTGAGTTCGAGGTCGAACACAAGGACTATGTAGATTCTATAATTAGTTGGATTATTTGAGTCATGCGTCTAAAGAAGGTGATGAGAAGTGATGCATTTAACTAACTAGAAAGCAGTAAACCTAAGCTAAAGTGGTTTGATGGAGAGGTATGCGACACAACAAAGTCAGCTAATTGAGTTATTGAATGGTAAACGCAGGGCTGGGGTTGGTCATCATCTAAATTCGGAAACACATAGTTAGGTCTATTTCATACCAGCGACTCTTCTCCCGGTTGTCAGCCGCTATACGTTATATGTCTATAACGCATAGGAAGTGTTAAGTGCCAAGGTTATCCTATTCCTAGGTAAGACTTCTTAGCCTTGTCAACTGAGTTCTACAATCACTTACTCTTCCGAGCAGTCTGATTATTACTACTTATATCGATTAGCTAGATGAACATAAGCATTTGATTAAAAATACATTTGATAAGATGAAATAGTCTTCTATGGTCCTTATTTAGATGATAATGCAACCCGTGACCCTTGAGAGAGTTAGTTACTCATGAACGATAAAAAGCAAATGAAAAGTGATAAGAAATGAATAGCCATGGAAGATGTATAGATTGATGAACGGAATAACTGTTTTAGAAAATACAATTTCTTGCTAATAGACTAAAACATAAGTAAGAAAAGAGATAGAAAGCATGGAATGACTTCTCAATGTCTTGAACTCGTGAGGCTGGTAGCGTGAGGTCTGCTGTGAAGTGGCCAGACGGAGGGAAGACTCTTCTCTTCCGAGCTATTTGTCTCTGGTTGTCATCTGGAGAGAATTCTACTGTCACTTAGGAATTCTTCCGAGAGGTTTAACAACCTTTTCATCTTCAGGTTTGCCCTTTTATAGATGTTGCGTTGTAATCACTAGCAAATCTGCATGATTGGAGGTTGAATTTCTGCCTTGCATTCATCTCGCCTAATCACGTGATTTTTGATTTAATTTCAATCCACCACTCTCGCCCCATATCAAACATATTAATCTCCTGACAATCTCTCAAGATTCTTATCTGATTCTCTGCTGCCTTGCATTTTTGGTTGATATGTGTCCATGGATAACTTTGAGTTCATGCGTTCAAGTATGCCAATGCATCCATAGGTTGCTAACACATCAACCTGCGTTGAAGGGTTGCCAACGCATCCATAGGTTGTGTCACACCCCCTCCCAAATTTACCTACATAACCTGAAAGGAGATGTGAGAACAATATACATCACCCCTCTTGTGACGCATACCATGTCACACCCCCTCCCAAGTTCACCTACTTAACCTGA
The DNA here is from genome assembly GCA_031780015.1 of Citrullus colocynthis. NCBI lineage: Eukaryota > Viridiplantae > Streptophyta > Magnoliopsida > Cucurbitales > Cucurbitaceae > Citrullus > Citrullus colocynthis. The sequence goes on along the minus strand of QLSR01000126.1, from coordinate 1,548,980 downwards.
AAGGGGATGTGAGGATAGTACACATCACCCCTTTGCGATGCATACCATCCATCCCTTCACACACATCCTGAACTATTCACAATAAATTTCACATTCTAAGACATTTAATTATCACATATAGGAATGTATAAACAAGTCAACCCGCTTCTTCAACTCATTCATATGTTCTATTACAATCCATGGTTCAATCTCTTACTTATACACGTATATCTACATGCCATCTAATAGAGATTTAACATACAACAACACTTCCACAAGTCAGGTTTTCTGAATCTCGAAGCTTAAGCAGGGCGAGTTGGAGTAAGCAAAGCACCTGAAACGTTCTTGCTACTTGGAGGGGAAAGAAAACATTGAAAACATGAGCTAAAGGCCCAGCGAGTGACCATTTTAACAAACCATTTTATTCGGAAATCATCAGTGGTAAAACTGAGTTCAACATCAACATAATTACTTCCAAATACATTAGTTAAAACAAACTTAATTGCCCTTATCAATTCATACAGGATTTTTATAACAAATCATAAGAAAATAGTTGAAGTGTAATACTTTTCCCTTGGTTGAAGTGGAGCAAAACTCAACACCCCAACGTCGAAAACATATAAGGCTCGATGCAGAGCAAGACTCAACACACCAGCATATAACCTCTATGTGCACATAGGAATATGGCGGGTTGCCCATGTACCTTCTCGTGTCCTTGAGTACTGGGTCCCGGGGAAGTTCACATGCGTTATTAGCATTGATCCTCCTCTTAAACATTTATAGGCGGGTTGCCCAAGTGCTGGGTCCCGGGGAAGTTCACATGCTCATTAGCATTGATCCTCCTCTTAAATGTTTTTCTTTTAAGAAGTAACACTTCATACAAACAAATCATATGCAATCATTTATAAGAACTCAGGGCAACGATATTTCATCAATAACATTTCATAAACATACTTTTTAATAACTTTAAAAACATAAAGTATGCTTCATAAATCATTTGATCACAAAATCGTATTCCATTGGAAAACCGAACTAACATATATAACAAAGATTGCTTTAGGGTAAGAAAAGTATCACTCACTACTCTTTCTAGGCCTTGAATGGGTAATAAACCTTTCCTATCTCCTCTTGGCCTGAAACAAACATTTTCCTTTGTTACACTTCTTTTCTATTCATCAAAACATAAACAACAACTCATCATATACTTAATATTTAGAGCTAGGTATGCGATTCAGCTATCATTAGTTCATTCTCAAGCTTTAAGCACTAAGGCTATTACTTCTAGCTTCTCCTTACCCTTCTGTTGAACTCCAATTCAGAGGACACTTTGTATACAGCTCATTCTTGCTGATAATCCAATGTTTGAACTTTATCTTTCTCTTGACTAAGCTAACTGCTACAGCTTAGATCTCTTTTCTTAAACCCTATTAAAAACGCATTTCCAGTTCATATTAACACTTCTTTCCTTCTACAAACTTGTAAAGAATTGAGTTCCACAGCTTACCTCAAAATTTCAAGGCCTAACTCTTTATCGTTCTCTAGTTATGCTGAAATCACTCCGCGTTGCTCCAGATTACATAGTAGTTCTGTAGCTACTGCTTTTACCTAAGGATTCATGTGATTAACTTCACTTTCAGCTTAACCATCCTTCATAAGACTTGTTAAGAATTATGTTAACTTACTAGCCTCAAAATTTCAGCTCTAAACTCGGCTTCCTCGAGTCGTTCTACTCCAAACATCGGCCACTGTTCAATCTATGCGTCTGCAAATCAAACTTTTGTTTCAGTTCTGATTTTGGCACCAAAACGAGTGGAATTTCGCCCGAAACTATAAGAACACCTTCCTTTGCTCTCCTTTGTGGTTTCTCTGAAAGATGGGACCGACTTAAGTTCTTGAAATGTCTGAAAATGATTAAACTCACCTATATATACTGCCGACTTATGCATCACATGTACCAAGATGATAATGCCGACTTACTCACCCGTAGGCTGGTGCTAGTCTTCTCCTCAATGCAGGGCACTCATGTCTAAATTTTCCTTCAGCGCCTTCAGCACTAATCATTCTCAGCACATAGTGTTCTCGGCGCCTCCTACCTCCGACGCATACATACATAGTCTTACACACACTAGCTTCATCGCATCAAGACCTTTCTGCCTTGGACGCAATGTGGCTCCAGCGCATGGCTGTCTTCGACGCATGGTGGCGCCTTCAACGCATAGTGACTTCAACGCATGCTCTAAGTATATTTCTTCTCCTGACAATGATCATTTATTCTTCGACACGACAACTACTTCAACTCATAGCCCTTCGCAACTTACTCAACAACCCATGATTCTCAAGATATTTCAACTTTCACTTCATTCATCAACGCATGGTCATAGCCAATACTTAACCGAAATTTCACCCCCTTCTTGGCTACTTCTCGGCTATTCTCCTTCTGACGACGCATAAAACCATAACCTCAAACGCATAGCTCTCCCAACACTTGGTATTGCAAGTCAGTGCTTACATACCATCCATTCCTTCACTAAATATCATGAACTGTCCACAATATACATTTCACACCTTAAGACATTTCAAATATAACACATAGGAAGTTATATACAAGCCGATAATTCAAATCTTCAACTCATTCACATGCCCTTATATAAACCATAGTTCAACCCCTTGTAAATGTACATCTAGGTCTACATGCCACCTAAATAAGGTTTAACATACAAGCCACACTTCAAAACAAGTCAGATTTTCTGGAAACTCGAAGCTTAAGCAGGGCGACTTGGAGTAGGCAAAGCACCAGGAACGTCCTTGCTACCTGGAGGGAAAAGAAAACTTGAAAACATAAGTTAACAACTCAGTGAGTGACTAATTTAACAAACTGTTTTAGTTCGAAAATCATCAGGAATAATACTAAGTTCAACGTCATGTTTAAAACATGAAATCACTTCATATTCATTAGTTAAAACATAATCAGTTGCCCTTATCAAATCATACATGATTTTCAGCAAATCATAAGAAAACAGTTTAGTTGCAATACTTCTCCTTAGTTGAAGTGGAGCAAAACTCAAGACTCCAACGTCGAAAACGAATAAGGCTCGATGCGGAGCAAGACTCAACGCACCAACATATAACCTCTATGTGCACATAGGAATGTGGCGGGTTGCCCAAGTACCTTCTAATGTCCCTCAGTACTGGGTCCCGGGGAAACTCATGTGCCTTCTCAAGTCCATCAGCATTGAGCCTCCTCTTAAACATTTTCCTTTAAAGAAGCAACACTTTATACAAACAAATCATATGCAAATCATTCATAAGAACACAGGGCAACTATTATTTCAATAACATTTCATAATCATACTTTTCAATAACTTTAAGAACATAAAGTATGCTTCATAAATCATTTGATCACAAAATCATATTCCATTGGAAAACTGAACTATCATGTACAACAAAATTGTTTTAAAGTAAGAAAAATGTCACTCACAACTCTTTCTAGGCCTTGAGTGGATTATACGCCTTTCCTATCTCCTCTTGGCCTGAAATAAATACTTTCCCTTGTTATACTTCTTTTCCATTCACTAAAACATAAACAACTCATCATATGCACAATTTTTATAGTTCATCATGTGTTTTTGTTATTTTGTATGTGTAAATTGTCCTAACGCAAAGTGTTAAATGATGTGTTTATGCGTTCAACATGTCATGTTTTGAGCATGCTATGCATCTTACTACTATGCGTTGGTGGTCTTGTCAAGTTTTCCTATCCTTTACCTAAGTATAAGCAAAAGACTAGGTATTCTCGGTGAGTCCGAGGTCGAACACAGGGATTATATTGATTAAGTTTTCAATTGAATTTCATGCGTTGCAGTGGTAACCAATAAATAGTTCAGAGAGTTGATTTTAATCTAAAGAAAGCAATTGTTTGTACACTAGACTAAAAATTGTGGAATATGGAAAGCATGCGACACAGCAAGTTCAGCTAAAGATGTGTGTGAATGGATAAAGAAAGGGTTCGAGTTGATTAACATCTAACACCGAAAACGCACAGTAGTATTCTATTTATACTTGCGACTCTTCTCCCGGTTGTCAGCCGCTATGCGTTATATGTCTATAATGCATAGGAGAGTGTTAAGAACCAAGGTTATCCCCATAGACAGGCAATACTACTTGGCCCTTGTCAATTGAGTTCCACAATCACTTACCCTCTCGAGCAGTTTGATTATTACTACTTATATCGATTTGTCAGATGGACATAAGCATCGGATTAAGCTCACAGTTGACAAGATAAAATAGTTACACTGTGGTTCCTAGTTAGATGCTAACGCAACCCTAGACCCTTGAGTGATTAGTTACTCATGGTTTGAAAGTAAAAAGCAAAAAGTTTAGAGAAATGAGTAGACATGGAAGATAATTATATTGATGAAACGAAATACATCTTTAGATGAGCTCAATGTCTTGACACAAACCTAAAATCAAGATAGAACAATAAGAAAGAAAGCAGGGAAAGGCGTCAATGTCTTGAGTCGCCCGGATGGAGGCATGAGGCTATGCTGTGAAGTGGTTCGGCAGAGGGAAGACTTTTCTCTCTCGAGCTATTCGTCTCCGGTTGAAGTCTGGAGAGAACTCTGCTGTCACTTATGAAGTTCTTCCGAGAATCAACAACCCTTTCTCATCTCGCGGAGCTGCCCTTTTATAGATGATGCGTTCGCAATTAATGGCAAATCTGCTTGATTGGTGGCGAGATTGATACTATGCGTCCATCTCGCCTGATTGTGTGATTCTTGGGTCAATTAAGATCCACCACTTTGGCCACAAATTATGTTCGTCAATGATCCGTCAATCTCTCAAGATTCTATTTTGATTCTCAGCGCCTTGCATTAATGGTCGTCTATGTGTCCATGAATAGTTTGGCCGATGTCAACACGGCGTAGGTTGCTAACGCGTAGTCTTGCGTTGAGTAGTTGTTAATGCATCTTCAGGTTGTTTGCGTTCCGTTCAGATCATGCGTCCATGAAGAACAGATTGCTAATGCGTCGTCCTGCGTTAAGACGTCATCAACGCATCGTTTGCATTCCTGCGTTAAAACATACGTTTTAGGCTCAAAAAGTGGTAAAATCATTTATCTTCATTCTTACAAGAGTATAACGCAAAGGAAGATTTATTAATAAAAATCACATAAACTGCCACATGCTTCTCTATTTAATCTCTATTTATCTAAGAGAAAGGCTATTATAACTTGTATTTCTACAAGTTATCATCATGTGGTTAGGCTTTTGTTGGTTTATTCTCAAGCCTTAAACACTAAAGCTATTACTGCAAGCTGTTCCTTACCCTTCTGTTATACCTTAATTTCAAGAAAAATTTGCGTGCAACTCACTTCTTCTGCCACACCAACGATTTGAGTCTTACCTTCTCCTTAACAAAGCCACTGCTGCAGCTTTGGTATCTCTGATTCATCCCTGTTAAAAAACACATTTCCAGTCCAAACTAAGATTTCTTTCCTTCTACAAGCTTGTAGAGAAATATGTCTTCTAGCTTAGCTTAAATTTTCGTAGCTTAACTCGTCCTCGTTCGTCAGATATTGAAAGATTTCTCCGCACTACTACAGATCGCACAGAAATTCCTTATTAGTCACTTCCAGCTGAAAATTTATAGGTTTCTAATCCATTTCAACTCAAACATCCTTCATAAAAGTTGTTCAGAATTGAGTTAACTTACTACCCTTAAAATTTCAGCCCTAAACTCGGCTTTCTCGATTCGTTCTACTCCAAACATCAACCCCTGTTCAGTCTGTGCGACTAAGAATCAATCTTCAATTCCAGTTCTGTTTTCAGCACCAAGACGAGTAGAATTTCACCCAAAATCTACAAGTACACTTTCCTCTACCTTCTCTTGTGGTCTCTCTGAAAAATGGAGCCGACTTAAGCTCTCAAAAATATCTACAAATGATTAAACATTTAATTTATTCACCTATATATACTACCGACTTAACCCTCACAAGCACCATGATTTATGTTGTCGACTTACCCCTCACCCGCAGGCTGGCGCGGGGTCCTCTCTTTGACGCAAGGCACTCATGTCAAAATTCTCCTTCAACGCCTTCAACAACTAACCACACTCAGTGCATGGTGCTCTCAACGCCTCCTACTTTCGACGCATGCAACTCAGTCATTCACACCACTAACTTCGTCGCGTCAAGACCGCTCTGTCTTCAACGCAGTGACTTCAACGCATGGTTCAAGCAACTTTCGACGCATGCAACTCAGTCATTCACACCACTAATTTCGTCGCGTCAAGGCCGCTCTGTCTTCGACGCAGAGTGACTTCAACGCATGGTTCAAGCGTATTTCCTCCCCTGCCAACAATCACTTATCCTTCGACGCGGACAGCTACTTCAGCTTACAACCCTTTGTGATTCAATCAACAACGCATGGTTTCTCAAATAATTCAACTTTCCTCTTCATTCACCAATGCATAGTCTTGGCCAACACAGCCAAAATTTTGCTTTCCAAAAATTTTTGCTCTCCTTCTCGGCTACTTCTCGGCTACTTTTCCTCTAGCAACGCATGGCCTCAATCTCATTGCTTCTCCCCAACACTTGGAATTACAAGTCAGTGCTTACAGGTTGCCAATGCATAGTCCTGCGTTAAGAGGTTCCCAACGATCCACAGGTTGCTTACGTTCCTGCGTCAAAGCATGCGTTTTAGGCTCAAAAAGCTTCAAAACAATTATCTTCATCAATTTACAAGAGTAGAACGCATAGGAAGATTTATCAATAGATTTTAACACTAAGTATCGCATGGTTCTCTATTTAAGCTCTATTTTTGTAAGAGAGAGACAATAATAACTTGTATTTCTACAAGTTATCACCCCCTCAATTTAAAGACTGTTATACTTTTGTTAAATCATGTGATAGGTCCCAAAGTACTGGCAATATTTCTAGACAACATGAGCTTCCAATGAAACCTATCTTGGAAGTGGAGCTCTTTGACGTTTGGAGTATTGACTTTATGGGGCCTTTTCCTATTTCTTCTCATAGCTACCTATATATTCTAGTTGCAGTAGATTATGTATCTAAGTGGGTAGAAGCCATAGCTACTAGGACTAATGATGCTCGCACTGTTTTAGAATTCTTGCATAAAAACATCTTCACACGTTTTGGTACACCTAGAGCTATTATTAGTGATGAGGGCTCTCACTTTTGCAATAAATTTTTTGAATCCATGATGCAAAAATATAATGTTAATATAAAATTGCTATAGCTTATCATCCTCAAACTAATGGTCTTACTGAGTTATCTAATAGGGAAATCAAGCAGGTTTTGGAAAAGACAGTTAAGACCAATAGGAAGGACTGAGCCCTTAAGCTTGATGATGCGCTTTGGGCCAACTGTACAACTTTCAAAACCCCAATTGGTACTTCATCGTATAGGTTGGTGTTTGGGAAGGCTTGTCATTTACTGGTAAAGCTTGAGCATAGAGCCTATTGGGCCATCAAGAAGTTGAACATGGATTTGAGAAGGCCGGTGAGAAACGCCTCTTAGAACTCAATGAAATGGAGGAGTTCCGTGCTCAAGCTTATGAGAATGCCAAACTCTACAAGGAGCGCACCGCGAGATGGCATGACAAGAAGATTTTCCCATTACTTTTCAATTCACGTTTACGTTTGTTTCCAGGAAAGCTGTGGACACGATGGTCAAGACCCTTCATCATTGTCAAGGTGTCCCCACATGGAGCCGTGGAATTGCAAAGCAATGATGGAACAACCTTCAAAGTGAATGGTCAACGATTGAAGCACTACATCGGTGACGAAGAACGCCGACTTGAGAACCTTGCTTTAATTGCATGATTGATAACTTGTAGAAATACAAGTTATTATTATCTTTCTCTTAGAAAAATAGAGTTTAAATAGAGAATCATGCGGTAGTTAGTGTTAAATTCTATTGATAAAACTTCCTATGCGTTCTACTCTTGTAAATCGATGAAGATAATTGTTTTTGAAGCTTTTTGAATCTAAAACGCATGTTTTAACGCAGGAACACGAGTGACCTATGGATACGTTGGCAACCCTTCAATGCAGGTTGATGCGTTAACAACCATGGATGCATTGACATACTTGAACGCAGGATCCCAAAGTTATCCATGGACACATATCAACCAGAAATGCAAGGCAGTGGAGAATCAGATAAGAATCTTGAGAGATTGTTGGGAGATTGATATGCTCGATATGCGGCAAGAGTGGTGGATCTAAATTAAACCAAAAATCACGCTATTAGGCGAGATGGACGCAAGACAGAAATTCAGCCTCCAATCATGCAGATTTGCCAGCGATTGCAATGCAACATCTACAAAAGGGTAGACCTGAAGACAAAAATGTTGTTGAATCTCTTGGAAGAATTCCTAAGTGACAGTAGAGTTCTCTCCAGACGACAACCAAAGACAAATAGCTCGAAAGAGAAGAGTCTTCCCTCCGCCTAACCACTTCACAGCAGAACGCACGCTACCATCCCGCGAGCTCAAGACATTGAGAAGTCATTCCATGCTTTCTATCTCTTTTATTACTTATGTTTTAGTCTATTAGCAAGACATTATATTTTCTAAAACAATTATTCTGTTCATCAATCTATACATCTTCCATGGCTATTGATTTCTCATCACTTTCTATTTGCTGTTTATCATCAATGAGTAACTAACTCTCTTAAGGGTCACGGATTGCGTTATCATCTAAATGAGAACTGTAGAAGACTATTTCATCTTGTCAATTGTATTTTTAAGCAAATGCTTATGTCCATCTATCTAATCGATATAAGTAGTGATAATCAGACTGCTCGGGAGAGTAAGTGATTGTGGAACTCAATTAACAAGGCTAAGAAGTGTTACCTAAACATAGGAATAACCTTAGCACTTAAGACTCTCCTATGCGTTATAGACATATAACGCATAGCGGCTGACAACCGAGAGTAAGTGATTCTGGATCTCAATTAAGTGTTACCTAGACATAGGAATAACCTTAGCATTTAACACTCTCCTATGCGTTGTAGACAGATAACGCATAGCGGCTGACAACCGAGAGAAGAGTCGCTGGTATGAAATAGATCTCACTATACGTTTTTGACTTTAGATGATAACCAACCCCAGCCCTGCGTTTACCATTCATATAATTCAATCAGCTGAGTTTGCTGTGTCGCATACCTCTCCATCAAACCACTTTAGCTTAAGTTTACTGCTTTGTAGTTAGTTAAAAGCATCACTTCCCACCACCTTTTTTAGACGCATTGTAAGTACCGATTTGTAAAACCACGTGTTAAGGAGAGCAATGCGATTGAGGTTATGCGTTGCTAGTGGAGAAGTAGCCAAGAAGTAGAGTAAAATTTTAATTAAGTGGTAGCCAAGACCATGCGTTGGTGAAAGTAGCGAGAAGCTGAATTATTTGAGGAACCATGCGTTGTTGATTGAATCAAGAAGGGTTGTGAGATGAGGTAGTCGGCACATCAAAGGAAAAGTGATCATTGGCGGGGAAAGAAATATGATTGAACCATGCGTTGAAGTCACCATGCGCCGAAGACAGCCATGCGTTGAGGTTACCATGCATCAAAGATAGCCTTGCGCTGAAGTCACATTGCGTCCAAGACAGAATGGTCTTGACGCGATGAAGCTAGTGATGTGAGTGACTATGTTGTATGCGTCGGAAGTAAGAGGCGCCAAGAACACCATGCGTTGGGAATGGTTAGTTGCTGAAGCCCTGGAGGAGAACATAGACATGAGTGCCTTGCGTCGAAGGAAGGACCAGCGCCAACCTACGGTGAAGGGTAAGTTGGCATTATCATCTTGGTACTTGTGAGGGATAGGTCGGCAGTATATATATAGGTGAATTTAATTATTTTCAGACATTTCGAGAACTTAAGTCAGTTCCATCTTTCAGAGAAACCACCAAAGAAGGAAGAGGAAGGTGTTCTTATAGTTTTTGGGCGAAATTCTATTTGTTTTGGTGCTCAAATCCGAGCTAGAACAGAGACTGATCATAGACGCACAGACTGAACAGTGGTTGTTGTTTGGAGTAGAACGACACAAGGAAGCCGAGTTTGGGGCTGAAATTTTGAGGTTAGTAAGTTAACATAATTCCTAACAAGTCTTATGAAGGATGGTTAAGCTGAAACCGAAGTTTATCACATAAATCTTTAGGTAAAAGCAGTAACTACAGAACTGCTATGCAATCTAGAGCAACGCGGAGTAATTTTGGCATAACTGGAAAACGAAAAAAAGTTAAGCCCTGAAATTTTGAGGTAAGCTGTGGAACTTAATTCTTTACAAGTTCATAGAAGAGAAGAAGTCTTAATATGGGCTGGAAATGCGTTTTTAGCAGGGATTAAGTAGAGACATCAAGCTATAACAGTCAGCTTTGTTAAGGAGAAACTAAGGCTCAAGTGTTGATATAACAGCAAGTGAGCTGCACGTAAGGTGTTTTTGGAAATCAAGGTATAGCAGAAGGGTAAGGGATAACTTATAGTTATAGATTTAGAGTTAAGGCTTGAGAATAAACTAATGAAAGCTTAACTGCATGATGTGCTATAAACACTGAGCATATGATAAGTTGTTGTTTATGTTCTTGTGAATGGAAAAGAAGTAAAACAAGGAAAAATCTTTGTTTCAGGTCAAGAAGAGATAGGAAAGGCTTATAATCCATTCAAGGCCTAGAAAGAGTTGTGAGTGACATTTCTTTTACTTTAAAATGATTTTGTTGAACATGATAGTTTGGTTTTCCAATGAAATGTGAATTTCTTATTAAATGCTTTATGAGACAAACGTTATGTTCTTAAAGCTATTGAAAGCATGTTGATGAGATGTTATTGATCTAATAATTGCCCTGTATTCTTATGAACGATTTGTATACGAACGGTTTGCATGAAATGTTGTTTCTAAAAAGGAAAATATTTTAGAGGAGGCTCAATGCTAATAAGGCATGTGAGTTTCCCCGGGACCCAGTACTTGGGCAACCCGCCTATGTAATGTTTTAGAGGAGATTCAATGCTAAAAAGGCATGTGAGTTTCCCCAGGACCCAGTACTCAAGGACATGAGAAGGTACATGGGCAACCCGCCATATTCCTATGTGCATATAGAGGTTATATGCTTGTGCGTTGAGTCTTGCTCCGCATCGAGCCTTATATGCTTTCGACGTTGGGGTGTTGAGTTTTGCTCCACTTCAACTAAGGAAAAGTACTGCACTTAAATTGTTTTCTTATGATTTGCTGAAAATCATGTATGAGGTGATAAGGGCAATTAAGTTTATTATAGCTAATGTATTTGAAGTGATTACATGTTTATTGTTTAATGTTGAGCATAGTTTTACTACTAATGATTTCCGAACTAAAATGGTTTGTTAAAATTGTCACTCACTGGGCCTTTAGCTCATGTTTTCAATGTTTTCTTTCCCTTCCAGGTAGCAAGGACGTTTTTGGTGCTTTGCCTACTCCCACTCGCCCTGCTTAAGCTTCGAGACTCTGAATAATTCGGCTTGTTGAAGTGTCAGTTGTATGTTAAACCTTTATTAGGTGGCATGTAGATATGATGTACAATTACTAAGGATTGAACTATGGGTTGTGTAAGGACATGTAAAAGAGTGGAGAGAATTTCGTTTTGGCTTATATATACTTTTCCATATACGAAGTTTAATATGTTTAAGAATGTGTGTGAAGGGACGGATAGTATGCGTCACAAGAGGGGTGATGTATACTGTCCTCACATCTCCTTTCAGGGTATGTAGGTAAACTTGGGAGGGGGTGTGACAAGTTCGTATCAGAGCGAAAGAGTCTTGGGACTAGAACCATGCATTATAGTGTAGGAGCATGTAAATGTTTAACCAATAATAATATGGTGTTATCATATAGGAAAACATGCCACCTTGAAGCAGGCGAGAAAGGCAATCAGCAACCGGAACTCCTCAGGCTACTGGAGATCGAGGGAATATGTCAGAGGGTGAGTCTAGTCATCCTCGAGTCGAAGTTAATGTTGAAGAACAGATATTTACCAGAATTGTAGAAAGATTAGCTGCAGGCATAGGATCAATACAATCAGATCCTGAAAAGAAGTATAGAATTGAAAGTTTGAAGGCCTTAGGTGCTACTACTTTTGAAGGCACAGTAGACCCTGCTGAAGCAGAGTCATGGTTAAATTCATTGGAGAAATGTTATCGTGTAATGCGGTGCGCTGATGATAGGAAGGTGGAGCTAGCAGTAGTTTTGCTCCAAAAAGGGGCAGAAGATTGGTGGAAGATGGTAGAAAGCAGAAAAGGAGACATGGAAGGAATAGACTGGGACAAGTTTAAAAAGGCATTCCAAGAGAAATATTGTCCAAGGTCATTCCGAGACGCCAAACGGAATGAGTTTTTGAGGTTGATGCAAGGATCCATGTCAGTGGCAGAATACGAGAAGAAGTATACCGAGTTATCTAAATATGCCATGACAATTGTTGCAGATGAGCACGATAGATGCAAGAGATTCGAAGAAGGTTTACGGGAGGAGATACGTACACCTGTAACTGCTAGTACTGAATGGACAGATTTCTTCAAACTTGTAAAGGCAGCTATGCGAGTTGAAAAGAGTTTGATGGAAAAGAGAATGGAGCGTGAATCAGCAAGAGGTGGACATGCAATTCCTTCCTTCAACCCTACTCAGGGACAGTCTGGTAGGAGATTTGTACCAGGCGTAATTGGTGGAAGAAATTTCAAAGCCAAACCGAATTAGCAATGTAAAAGTATTTCCAAGGGTGGTAATGAAGGAGGTACACGGAGACAAGGACCGAGGAACTTTAGTGGACCAGCTCAGTCAGTGGAGGGCTCTCAAAGTGGACAACCTGGTGAGTCCACAGCTAGTTCCATGAGGAAACCGTTATGTCCTACCTGCGGGAAACACCATTGGGGACAATGTAAGAGCAATGTCAGTTATCATTGTGGACAAGGGGGTCACTATAAACGAGAATGTCCCCAGTTGATACAAGAAGTCAAAGCTGAACAGAGAACGGGTTCTATTACTGCTAATCAACCACAAAGACCTGCAGGAATTGTTGATGAAGAAACTAGTGAATCAAGACAAAAGGGAGCTACAGGTTGACCTAGACAGCAAGGGAAAGTCTTTGCTATGACTCAACAAGAAGCTGATGAGACTCCTAACGTTGTTACTGGTACAATTCCTATTTGTCATACTTCTGCTCATGTTTTGATAGATCCAGGTGCTACTCATTCTTTTGTTGCTAGAATGTTTACTGTAAATATGGATTCTGAATTAGAATCATTGTCTGAAGAACTGTATATATATACTCCTGTTGGTGATGTGTTGATGACTAATGGAATATATAAAGATTGTGTAGTTGAAATTAGTGTTGTAACCATGACAGCCAACTTAATTCCTTTGAATATTCAAGAGTTTGATGTTATATTGGGAATGAATTTCCTGTTTAAATATCGAGCTACCATAGATTGCTTCCAGAAGGAAGTTGTGTTTAAAGGAACTGAGGGAAACGAAGTTACTTATAGAGGAAACAGGAAAATACTGCCTACTTGTGTGATATCAGCAGTTAAGGCAAGGAAGTTGTTAAGCAAGGGTTGTTCAGCGTATCTTGCTTATGTGATTGATACCCAGGGTGGTAAGTTGAGACCAGAGGATATTCCAGTGGTTAATGAATTCCAAGATGTGTTTCTTGAGGAATTACTTGGTTTGCCGCCTGATAGAGAAATAGTATTTTCTATTGATCTGATTCCAGGAACTGCACCAATTTCGCAAACTCCATATAGAATGACACCAAAAGAATTGAAGGAATTGAAAGTACAGCTGCAGGAATTGATTGATAAGGGGTACGTACGACCCAGTGTGTCACCGTGGGGAGCACCTGTGTTATTTGTCAAGAAGAAGGATGGCACACTTAGATTATGCATTGATTACCGTCAGTTGAACAAGGTAACGATACGTAATAAGTATCCACTGCCCCGCATTAATGATCTATTTGACCAACTTAAGGGTGCCTTAGTGTTTTCCAAGATTGATTTATGATCTGGATATCATCAGGTAAAGATTAAAGAGACCGATATTCCAAAAACTGCTTTTAGAACGAGGTATGGACATTATGAGTTTTTAGTAATGCCTTTTGGATTGACTAATGCTCCAGCAGTATTCATGGATCTTATGAATCGAATATTCCATCCATACCTTGATCAGTTTGTGGTAGTATTCATTGATGATATACTAGTATATTCTGAGAACAGAGAGAAGCATGCAGAACACCTCCGAATAGTATTACAGACATTGCGTGCAAAAAGGTTGTTTAGTTGTGTTGTTGACTATTGAATGTCACTGTGAACTTTTCTCTCGGATGTGGGTTGCTTTGATTGTTTCGGTATGCCAAGTTTGTAGTTTGTAAGTAACGTTCTTATGCTGATGTGTCTATGACTCTATGAATCCCTACGATGAATTAGTATGCCATGACATGTTACAGGTTGCTCTATTGTTGTGCCCCATACCCCTAATGTACTATGCTACGAAGGGTGTCCCTCGGGATCACCACCTATGTTCATGTTACAAATGTAATCACTGCATACCCTCGGGTCGCTTCCTATGCTTATGCCTTCGCTTATGCCTATGCCGGGTACACGGGTTTACACGACAAAAAGGATAAGAGCTAGGCCCAGTAGTGGGCCTCTTACTAAGTATAATTGCTCACCCTTTTCTATGTTTTTCTCCCAGGTAAGGAGCATGGTGGCCAGGCGCATGGCCGAGGAAATCTGTGATCGTACCATGGGCCATCGACACTGCTTCCGCACCTTAGTCTAGGGTGTAGCGCATTGGACTTGTAGGGTAGTAGTAGTATTTGCATACATTAAACCGTTTGTTATTTGTTTTTTATATGGTTATGTTCGGTTTTCTTTTCTTGAGGTTTTGCCTAACGATTTTAGGGGCCTCGCTAAAACGTTTTTACTCCTCTATGTTGGTTTAATAAACTTTCAGGAATTCAACCATTTTATAAACTAAACCGCATTTATATAAAGTGTGTGATATCATGTCTCTTAGTTCCCAACGCATTCATTAAATGTTCATGCATGACGTAGCGACGTGTTAGCTATTAAAGGGTCAGGTCATTACAGTTGGTATTAGAGCCTCAGTTGTAGGTTTTGTAGACTAACTTATTATATAAGTGAAGAATGTGCTATGGTAGTAACAGATTTCTCGTCATCGCCAGGTATGCTCTCCTTACACACACCAAAAAAAAAAAAAAAAAACCTAGGCCTGCATATGTATAATAATAACAATAATAATATATATATATATTTTTGATGGGTTTGTGGAAAGAAAAAAATATAATATCGTCAAGTCTCTTGAAGGGTCATGACGTGGTTGACGATGTATATGGTAGGTTATGGCATCGAAGGACAAAGGAAATAGAAAGGAAAAGGGCGGGCTGCAGAATCCCGCAGTGCCGTTGGAGGAGCAGGGCCCCAAGGTCCAAGATGACATATCGTTAGACGAAGACCCTCCGGTAGGGGACCCTTCCGGCGTGGGGTGACAGAGGGCTCAGGTAAGCAATCAAGTAAGGAACATGGCGGAGGCTAACCCGGGAGCGAACCCTTCCGCCGTCCCTTCCGAGTTTATAGCTTTGACGGCGGCAATTAGAGAAGCAGACACAACCGCAGTACTAGGTCGAATGAATGATATGATGGATGAGCGTTTTGCTCAGTTTGCATGGTCTCAGCAAGTAACGACCCCACCAACAGCAGTACCTCCACCTTAGCCTCAGAACCAGAATGCTCATGATTGGTCCGTAAAAGCGAAGCACCTGAGGGACTTCCGAAAATTTAACCCTCGTACTTTCAATGGGTCGTTGAAGGACCCTACAAAGATAGAAATGTGGCTGTCCCCAATCGAAACAATTTTTCGCTACATGAGATGCCCAGAGGAACAGAAGCTCCAGTGTGTTGTCTTTATGCTGACAGATAATGCTGAGATATGGTGGCGCTCAGCCAGAGAATGATAAACACCCGAGATGGCCTACCAACGTGGGACCAATTCAAGGAGTAGTTCAATGATGCAGCACTTCGAGCAGCAGTCAAAATCGACGCAGATGCCTAGGAAGGTGAAGTGTACCAGAGGTCTTTGATGGCAGGGATCTCAGTGGGCCAGAAGTGAAAGGCGGATCATAAGCAACTGGCCATTGAGGCAGGAGGAGTCTGGAGAGACTGACCCGTATGTAAGAACAGTGGGAAGCGCCACTAGGGGAGCTGTCACACCACCTCCCAAGTTTACCTGCACAACCTGAAAGGAGATGTGAGGACAGTATACATCACCCCTCTTGTGACGCATACCATCTGTTCCTTCACACACATTCTGAACTGTTCACAATGTAATCTCCACATTCTAAAACATTTTAAACATAACATATAGGAAAGAATATACAAGCCAAAAACTAAATTCCTCAACTCTTTTACATGTCCTTACACAACCCATAGTTTAACCCCTGGTAATTGTACATACATATCTACATGCCACCTAATTAAGGTTTAACATACAAATAACACTTCAACAAGTCAGATTTTCCGGAGACTCGAAGCTTAAGCAAGGCGAGTGGGAGTAGGCAAAGCACCAGAAACGTCCTTGCTACCTGGAGGGGAAAGAAAACATTGAAAACATGAGCTAAAGGCCCGGTGAGTGACAATGTTAACAAACCATTTTAGTTCGGAAATCATCAGCAGTAAAACTGAGTTCAACATCAAACATAAAACATGTAATCACTTCAAATACATTAGTTAAAACAAACTTAATTGCCCTTATCACTTCATACATGATTTTCAGCAAATCATAAGAAAACAGTTTAAGTGCAGTACTTTTCCATTAGTTGAAGTGGAGCAAAACTCAACACCCCAACGTCGAAAACATATAAGGCTCAATGCGAAGCAAGACTCAACGCACCAGCATATAACCTCTATGTGCACATAGGAATATGGCGGGTTGCCTAAGTACCTTCTCATGTCCTTGAGTACTGGGTCCCAGGGAAACTCACATGCCTTGCTAGCATTGAGCCTCCTCTAAAACATTTTATAGGCAGGTTGCCCAAGTACTGGGTCCCGGGGAAACTCACATGCCTTACTAGCATTAAGCCTCCTCTAAAACATTTTCCTTTTTAGGAACAACATTTCATACAAACCGTTCGTATACAAATAGTTCATAAGAATACAGGGCGATTATTATATCAATAACATCTCATAAACATGCTTTTCAATAGCTTTAAGACCATAACGTATGCCTCGTAAAGCATTTAATCACAAATTCACATTTCATTGGAAAACCGAACTATCCTGTTCAACAAAATCATTTTAAAGTAAAAGAAGTGTCACTCACAATTCTTCCTAGGCCTTGTGTGGATTATACGCCTTCCCTATTTCCTCTTGGTCTGAAATAGATATTTTCCCTTGTTATACTTCTTTTCCATTCACAAGAACATAAACAACAACTCAACATATGCACAATGCCTATAGTTTATCATGCGGTCAAACTTCCATTGGTTCATTCTCAAGCCTTAAACACTAAGGCTATTACTTCTAGCTGTTGCTTACCCTTCTGTTAGACTTCAATTCAAAGAACACTTTGCCTGCAGCCCACTTTTGCTATTATACCAACATTTGAGTTTTATCTTCTTCTTAACAAAACTGACTGTTACAGCTTTGCTGTCTCTGCTTAATCCCTGCTAAAAACACATTTCCAGCCCATATTAAGACTTCTTCTCTTCTACAAACTTGTAAAGAATTAAGTTCCACAGCTTACCCCAAAATTTCAAGTTTTTCAGACATTTCGAGAACTTAAGTCAGTTCCATCTTTCAAAGAAACCACCAGAGAAGGAAGAGGAAGGTGTTCTTATAGTTTTTGGGCGAAATTCTACCTGTTTTGGTGCTGAAATCCGAACTGGAACAGGAGACCGATTGCAGACGCATAGACTGAATAGTGGTTGTCGTTTGGAGTAGAACGACTCAAGGAAGCCGAGTTTAGGGCTGAAATTTTGAGGTTAGTAAGTTAACATAATTCCTAACAAGTCGTATGAAGGATGGTTAAGCTGAAATTGAGGTTAATCACATGAATTGTTAGGTAAAAGCAGCAACTACAGAGCTGTTATGCAATCTGGAGCAACGCGGAGTGATTTTGGCATAACTGGAGAACGAAAAAGAGTTAAGCAATTAAACTCACCTATATATATACTGCCGACTTATCCCTCACAAGTACCAAGATGTTAATGCCGACTTACCCCTCACCGTAGGTTGACGCTGGTCTTTCCTTCGACGCAAGGCACTCATGTCTATGTTCTCCTCCAGCGTCTTCAGTAACTAACCATTCTCAGCGCATAATGTTCTCGGCGCCTCCTACCTCCGACGCATACCACATATTTATTCACATCACTAGCCTCATCGCGTCAAGACCGTTCTGTCTTGGACGCAATGTGACTTCAGCGCATGGCTGTCTTCGACGCACAGTGACTTCAACGCATGGTTCACTGTCTTCGACACATGGTGACTTCAATGCATGGTTCAAGTATATTTCTTCCTCCGACAATGATCCCTTATTCTTCGAATGCGGCGACTGTTTCAGCTCACACCCTTCGTGGTTCAATCAATAACTCATGGTTTCTCAAATAATTCAACTTCCCACTACATTCACCAACGCATGGTCTTTGCCAACACTTAACCAAAATTTTGCTCTACTTCTCGGCTACTTTTCCTCTAGCAAGCATATCCTCAATCGCATTGCTCTCCCCAACACTTGGTTTTACAAGTTAGTGCTTACAGGAGCTGTCTGATTGGCATGGGGACTTGTTTCAGGTGCAAGCAGGAGGGCCATACCGCGGAGCAATGCCCAAGAATTCAGCCTTCTAGAGGTAAGGGCCAGCCCATGTGCCCTCACCCTGGGGGCTCGAATCGGCAACAACATCAAGGCCGGGTCTACTCTACCACCCGGCGAGAGGCAGAAAAGTCGGGCACGGTGGTGATAGGTACACTCCCCATCTTAGGACACCATGCTTTGGTGTTATTTGATTCTGGCTCTTCTCATTCTTTATATCATCAGTATTTGTGAAATATGCCATGTTAGAGGTAGAGCCGTTATATTACGCATTGTCAGTGTCCACCCCGTCCGGGGAGATCGTTAGCAACTGAAAAGGTGAGGGCATGCCAGATAAAAATAGTGAACCGTGCTCTTGAGGTGACCTTACTAGTTTTAAATATGCGGGATTTCGACGTTATTTTGGGTATGGACTGGCTGGCTGCTAATCACGCTAGCATCGATTGTTCCCGTAAGGAGGTGGTCTTCAATCCTTCTTCTACGACAAGCTTTAGATTTAAAGGGTCAGGGACCATGGTCTTGCCGAAGGTAATCTCAGCCCTGAAGGCTAGTAAGCTACTGAACCAAGGGACCTAGAGTATTTTAGCCAGTGTGGTGGACATTAGAGAAGCGGAGGTTTCCTTGACTTCAAAGCCAGTAGTGAAGGACTACCCCGATGTGTTCCTAAAGGATCTCCCAGGTCTACCTCCGCATTGGGAGATAGACTTTGCAACTGAGTTCGAGCTGGGTACGACGCCTATCTTAAAGACCCCTTATAGAATGGCTCCAGCAGAGTTGAAGGAGCTCAAGACTCAATTGCAAAGGCTTTGTTCGCTCCAGCGTGTCACTGTGGGGCACACCCGTTCTGTTTGTAAAGCAGAAGTATGGGATGATGCGCCTTTGCATCGACTACAGAGAGTTGAATAAAGTCACTATCAAGAACAGGTACCCCGCTCCCGAGGATTGACGACTTGTTCGACCAATTGCTAGGATCCACGGTTTTCTCAAAAATTGACCTTCGGTCCGGTTATCACTAGCTAAGGATCAAGGACAACGATATCCCAAAAACAGCCTTTCGTTCTAGATATGGACATTACGAGTTCGTAGTGATGTCGTTTAGCTTGACAAATGCCCCGGCAGCATTCATGGACCTAAATGAATTGGGTGTTCAAGGATTTCCTTGACATCTTCGTAATTGTATTCATTAACAACATTTTGGTGTACTCGCGGATCGAGGCTGAGCACTAGGTGCATTTGTGTCAAGTGTTGGAAACTTTGCGAGGCAACAAGTTGTACGCCAAGTTTTCGAAGTGTGAATTTTGGCTGAAGCAGGTGTCCTTTCTGGGACACGTGGTATCGAAGGGCGGAGTCTCAGTCCATCCTGCGAAGATCGAGGCGGTTACTACCCCATCCTACGACAGTCACAGAGGTGCGCAGTTTCTTAGGCTTGGTAGGCTATTACCGTCATTTCGTTAAGGACTTTTCGAGCATCGCCGCACTGCTAACTCAGTTAACAAGGAAGGGTGCTCCTTTTGTGTGGAGTAAAGCTTGCGAGAAAGATTTCCAAGATCTTAAACAGAAGCTGGTTTTTGCACCAGTACTTACAGTACTACACAGGCTGGGAGGTTTTGTGGTTTATAGTGATGCCTCCAAGAAGGGATTGGGTTGCATGTTATTGCAACATGGTAAGGTGGTGGCCTATGCCTCCCGCCAGCTAAAAACCCATGAACAAAAGTACTCCACTCATGACTTAGAGTTGGCCCAGGGGTGGTTTTTGCTCTGAAAATTTGGCGACACTATTTATATGGCAAAAAGATACAAATCTTCATGGACAGAAGAGCCTAAAGTACTTCTTCACTTAGAAGGAGTTGAACATGAGACAGCTGGAGATGGTTGGAGCTGGTAAAGGATTATGATGTGGAAATTTTGTGCCACCTCGACAAGGCAAATGTGGTTGCAGATGCTCTTAGTAGGAAAGTGATGCATTCGGCAGCTCTAATCAATGGGCAGGCTCCGTTGTGTAAAGAATTTGAACAAGTAGGTATTGCTGTGTCTATCGGGGAAGTCATCTCGCAATTGTCGCAGTTGACCGTCCAGCCAACCATAAGGCAGAGGGTCATCAACGCTTAGCAAAGTGATCCCTATCTCGTTGAGAAGGTTAACCAGTTAGTGGCGAGTCAAGGCGGCGAATTCTCGTTATCATCGGAAAACGGTTTGTTTTTCCAAGGGCGTTTGTGTTTGTCGGCAAGCGGCAAACTTAAGAACAAACTGTTGTCAGAAGCTCACAACTCTCCCTTCTCGATTCACCCCAGCAACACTAAAATGTATCAGGACCTGAAACGTTACTATTGGTGAAAAAACATGAAAAATGAAGTGGCGGACTATGTCAGTAAATGCATGGTGTGCCAGCAAGTGAAATCCCTGAGGCAAAAGCCAGCAGGGCTATTGCAGCCTCTAAGTATTCCAGAGTAGAAGCGAGAGAACGTATCTATGGATTTCGTGGGAGGTTTACCAAGGACGGTGTTAGGCCATACAATGATCTGGGTCATAGTTGACAGACTCACCAAGTCCGCACACTTCTTCCCAGGCAAGCCCACCTTTTCAGTGAGTAAGTAGGCGGGCACAAATCTACTTGAAAGGGGTGGTAAGGTTACACAGGGTGCCAGTCTCTATAGTATCAGACAGTTCGCTTCTAAATTCTAGAAAAGGCTCCAAGCAGCTTTGGGCACTAGGTTGGATTTCAGTACGGCCTTCCACCTGCAAACCGATGGCCAGACGGAATGATTGAATCTATAAGACCCTAACTTAGAATTCTTAAGATGGCTAGTAAGGAAAGAAATAAGACTAATTGAACGCATAATATTAGGAAAGAAATGGATATTTCATTAAGAGTGAGAATGAAGGATGGAAGGCATAGTTTGGGAATTAATTAAGCGTTTAAATGTTTTTCGAGCATAGCCCGTTTAATGCATGGATGGTAAAGCGCTAAAGTGTGGTACCTTAATTTATAGAGAATTTGATATTGAATCTTGAAAAAGGGAACAAGAATCAGGAAAAAGAGGAAACGCATGGCTCACAATTAGTCTTGGAAACTAACAGGTTATGGGATTAAGCTAGGAAGAAAAGAGAAGCCAAAGAACCTTGGGGCGTGAACAACATACGTTGAAGGTTTATTATGTGTTAGTAAGGATTTTGGTGTTGATAAAGAAGTCTATGCCCAAAGACCAAATGTTTAAGGCAACTATAAACGAAGGGTTGCTGTGTGTTGAGGGGTGACTACCAGCTATGCGTTGAGGAGCTCAATTTCATGGTAAATGGAAATATAATTTTGATTTCGGATAAACGCATAGGTTATAATTAAAGAGTTCAAAGAGTAGGAAGTTGGATGCATGGTACGATGCGGTAAGGTACAAAAGCATAGTAGTAAGCGTTTGGGACACTAACGCCTAGCAAGATACGGTGAAGAAATGGTTCCAAAGGTATTATGGTGGTAGGTAAAGGAAATAAGTAATAAAGCTAAAACCTTAAAGGAAATTCATTGAACGCACAAGGATAGTATGATTAAAGGAAAAGTTTGTACACCGAAAAAATGTTAGACGTATAAGATAAGCTTATAAGGGCTAGGTGGCTTCATAAAAACTTGAGACCTTATAAGCAGGAGGTATTAGAAGTATGCTAAGTATTTCATGCAAGGTGACGCTTGGATAAATGCATGATTGGTTAAACATGCAACTTGACATGTGGCAAGCAAATGGCAAAAAGGGAGAAGTAGTATGACCAGCCCTCTACTCCAAAACTATAAAGAGGACATTGAGAGAAAAGGAGTGACTGATGATACTGAAGTAAGAATTTTTTAGAGAAAGGAGGAAATCCTTGTGTCCGTAATAGAAGTTTGCGGCCAAGAGAGAAGATATTCGTGACAACTTAACTATATCTTATGTTAAAGAAGTTGTCTTGCGTCTAAAAGGGTTAGCCTTACGTTTAAGTTTCAGGGTGAACGATGCGTCCAAGTTGGATCTTGCGCGGTCGACGCATCCAAAAAGAGAAGTAAGGAAGAGTTGCGATACACCTCGCATTAGATATCAACCTTGCGTCTAAGGGAAGGACTGCGACCAACCGAGCTGCTAGAGGAATATAAGGCCTTGCGTTCTAGGGTTAGAACGCTGCGTCCAAGAAGCTCGGAAAAGAGAAAATAACGGGAAGAAGAGAAACTATCCTTAATGTGTTTTGTGAGTGACACCTTTCTTTCTTTGAAAAGGTTTTATTTAAAATGTTATTCTGATTTTATTATGAGCCATGATTTGATGAAAGTGTTGTTTGAAAAACATGATGCTTAAATATATATAGTTCACAAGGCATGTCTTATCTGTTTCCTATAAATTGTTGAAAAGCATGTTGTGAAATGTAGTTTACAGAGAAATATCTTATCTTTCATGAAAAGTTTCATATGAACTAATTATGAGAAGTGCTGGTTTCTAAAATGTTTAAGAGGAGACTCAATGCTGAGAGACATGAGAAGGCATGTGAGTTTCCCCGGGATCTAGTACTGAGGGACATGAGAAGGTACATGGGCAACCCGCCATATTCCTATGTGCACATAAAGGTTGATATAGCTGGTGCATCGAGTTTGCCCCGCATCGAGCTAGGAATGACTTCAACGTTGGGTGTGTTGAGTTTTGCTCCACCCCAACTAAGGATGTTTTCGACGTTGAGAGCGTTGAATCATGCTCCGCCTCAACTAAGGGAAATTCTTAAGGAACAAATTGATTTCACGTACAACTATTCTGGAATGTACTTATGTTATACGATTAAGAGTTGGAAGTACGATTGTGCGGAAATGATGATTTGAATCCATGTTTTATGATTATGGTGTACAATGTTTTGAACATGCCTCTTTCAAACTATAGTTTCATAAAATCTATCACTCACTGGGCGTTTAGCTCATCTTTTTATATGTTTTCCATTTTCCAAGTAGCATGACAGTTCCCGTTGCCGATCGAAGTCAAGGTTTATCAAATGTATAATGGTATCGCCGTCCTATGAAGGATGATTAAATGAGAATTAAAGGAAGTGTTAACAGTAGAAGTCGATAATAAAGTCGACGACTGCTATCCTCATGCTCCGTCTCGGGCTATAGGAGGGTAGTTCGTGATGGGGTGTGACAGAATCAAACATTGGAGGACATGCTGCGTACTTGTGCCTTGGATTTCCTAGGAAGTTGGATCCTATCTGCACCTCATGGAATTTGCCTACAACAACAGCTACTAGGCTACCATTGGCATTGCCCCATTCGAAGCATTGTACAGAAAATGTTGCAGATCTCCAGTTTGCTAGGACGAAGTGGGAGAGCAGAGATTGCTAGGGCCGGAGTTGGTGTAGGTGTCAAACGAGGCTATCCAAAAAATCAGATTGCGCAAGCAGTCCGCATAGAGCAGGCAGAAGAGTTACGCCGACACTAGACGCAAGGATCTAGAGTTCGATGTGGGAGATCACATGCTCTTAAAAGTGGCCCCGTTGAAGGGCGTCTTGAGGTTCGATAGGAAGGGGAAGCTAAGTCCCCGTTTCATAGGGTCGTTCAAGATTTTGGAACGGATTGGCCTCGTGGCTTACTAGTTGGCGTCTCAACGCAGTCCACAATGTGTTTCATGTCTCCATGTTGAGGAAGTATGTCGTCGACCTTTCTCACATAGTGGACTATGAACCATTACAATTGAGGGAAGACCTGAGCTACGAGGAGGAATCCATCGAAATCTTGGCAAAGGAAGTGAAAACCTTGCGCAACAAGGAAATAGCACTGGTGATGGTATTATGGCAGAACCACGGTTTCAAGGAAGCAACATGAAAGCGGGAGAATGAAATGAGATCAAGGTACCCTGAGCTCTTTCAGGATTAGAACTTTCAGGGACGAAAGTTCGCCAAGGAGGGGAGAGTGTAACGGCCCAAAATTTAGGTAAATCACTTTTCTCGTATTTAATTTTAAAATAATAATAATAAAGAATCATGCAGGCGGAGGGAGCGTGAAGGGGGCTTTGGAAATCTTTGGTCATTAGGAGAAATCGGCTTTTCGGTTGGGGAAAGATCTCCGGGTGAGTTTTTGACCATGCACGTTTTTAGGAGAAGAGAAGAAAGGGGAAGAAAAAGAAAAAAAAAGGTCAATCCCTTTCTTGAATCACCTCTTCGTCAACCATTTTTCACACAACCCTCCGTCACTCAGTCGCAACGTCCCAGCCCTCACTGCCGCCACCATCGCATCTTTCAGCGTTGCGGCATCATCATAGTCATCGCGCCGCAACATCTCGGTCCTCGTCGCATCGTCACAGCCCGCACTTTGCTGCATCATCAGTCCTCGTTGCCGCATCATCATAGTCCTTGCGCCACTGCGTCTCAGCCCTCTCCACGACGCGTCGTCACAATCTGCATCGCCGCGTCGCCTGTCCTCTCTGCGACGAGTTGTCACAACCTTCATAGCACGTTCTCGCAGTGTAAGGAAGTTGTGACGTTGCACAGGCAGTCTCGCTGTCTCGCTCAGTCTCGTTGAATCTCGCTGTCTAGTTCAGTCTCGCTCTCGCAAGTAAGGGACTTACTACCGGACTTTAGTGACGCCTAATGTCTAGTTGTGTTGTTGACTATTGAATGTCATTGTGAATTTTTGTCTTGGATGTAGGTTGCTTTGATTGTTTCGGTATGCCAAGTTTGTAGTTTGTAAGTAACGTTCTTATGCTGATGTGCCTATAACTCTGTGAATCCCTACGATGAATTAGTATGCCATGACATGTTACAGGTTGCCCTATTGTCGTGTCCCGTACCCCTAATGTACTATGCTACGAAGGGTGTCCCTCGGGATCACCACCTATGTTCATGTTACAAATGTAATCACTGCGTATCCTCGGGTCGCTTCCTATGCTTATGCCTACGCTTATGCCTATGCCGGGTACACTGATGACAAAAAGGGTAATAGCTAGGCCCAGTAGTAGGCCTCTTACTAAGTATAATTGCTCACCCTTTTCTATGTTTTTCTTCTAGGTAAGGAGCATGGTGGCCAGGAGCATGGCCGAGGAAATCCGTGATCGTACCATGGGACCGTCGACACTGCTTCCGTACCTTAGTCTAGGGTGTAGCGCATTGGACTTGTAGGGTAGTAGTAGTATTTGCATACATTAAACCGTTTGTTATTTGTTTTTTATATGGTTATGTTCGGTTTTCTTTTCTTGAGGTTTTGCCTAACGATTTAAGGGGTACCCCGCTAAAACGTTTTTACTCCTCTATGTTGGTTTAATAAACTTTCAGGAATTCAGCCATTTTATAGACTAAACCGCATTTATATAAAGTGTGTGATATCGTGTCTCTTAGTTCCCAACACATTCATTAAATGTTCATGCATGACGTAGCAACGTGTTAGCTATTAAAGGGTCAGGTCATTACAAAAGATCTTCGAACTTTTGGGTTTACATGGTACCCTTGCCTCCGGCCATATCAGACCTACAAATTTGATTTTCACATGGAAAAATGTGTGTTTATAGGCTACAGCAGTTATCATAAATGATATAGGTGCCTAAGTCCATCAGGCAAAATGTATGTTTCTTGGCATGTGTGTTTTAATTAGACAGAATCTCCTTATCAATCGTTGTTTTCTCATGATTGCAAGATCCCTCTACCCTCTAAAACTTCAATCCATTCTTGGCTTCCTCTAACTGTTAACACACCGCATGCACACTCAAATAATTCCCCACCTACTGAACCATCTTCCCTTTTACCTACCAATTCCACTTGTGATGAGCAGCCAATACACTCACATTCAGTTCCCTCTCCTTCCAGGCCTTCTAGTCCACAATCTCCCCCCTCTTCCCTCCAATAGATATGCTCTTGCCAAACTCATTGAACCTACCTCCCTAAAATCTTCACCCAATGACCATTCGGGCTAAGTCTGGCATTACTCAATCCAAACTTCCCTTCACTAGCCTGTCCCAACTTTCAAATTCACCAGACTGGTCGTCCATTGAGCCTCCTACATTCAAGGAAGCCTCTCTCCATCCTTAATGGCAACAGGCCATGCGTGAAGAGTTTCAATGTAAGCACCTGATTGGTAAACACGTTCAAAAGCTTTAAGCGAACTAGTATTAATAATCTCATATTGTAAAATAAAAAAAAAAAAAAGAAAAAAAAAAAAAAAAGAGAAAAAAAAAAAAGAAAAAAAAAAAAAAAAGAGAAAAAAAAAAAAGAAAAAAAAAAAAAAAAGAGAAAAAAAAAAAAGAAAAAAAAAAAAAAAAGAGAAAAAAAAAAAAGAAAAAAAAAAAAAAAAGAGAAAAAAAAAAAAGAAAAAAAAAAAAAAAAGAGAAAAAAAAAAAAGAAAAAAAAAAAAAAAAGAGAAAAAAAAAAAAGAAAAAAAAAAAAAAAAGAGAAAAAAAAAAAAGAAAAAAAAAAAAAAAAGAGAAAAAAAAAAAAGAAAAAAAAAAAAAAAAGAGAAAAAAAAAAAAGAAAAAAAAAAAAAAAAGAGAAAAAAAAAAAAGAAAAAAAAAAAAAAAAGAGAAAAAAAAAAAAGAAAAAAAAAAAAAAAAGAGAAAAAAAAAAAAGAAAAAAAAAAAAAAAAAAAGAGGAAAAACCAAAAAGGGGAAGAAGACAAAAGAAAAAGGAATTTAAAAGAAGAAAAGAGAAGAAAAAGAAAAAGAGAAGAAAGGATAAGGATGGGAAGTCGTTTTTTAACCTTTCATTGGACAGAAAAGTTGCCGACTTTGTTCTACTCATTTCCGAACTCCATTTTATGCTATTTTTCAGCTGCACATCGTGGAGAGGTTGAAGAAGAGTTCTAGGGCAATTTCGTGCAAGGTTTTGGAAGATTTTATGGTAAAACTGAAGCTGAAACAAAAGCTTCATCTGCTGTCACACAGCTCGAACCAGGTTTGGTGTTTGGTGAATATCGAACTGAAGAGATAGAATTTTGGGCTGAAATTTTAAGGTTAGTAATTTAACTCAATTTTGAATAACTTTTATGAAGGATGCTTGAGTTGAAATGGATTAGAAACATGTAAACTTTTAGCTGGAAGTTACTGATACGAAATTTCTGTGCAATCTGGAGTAGCGCTGAGAAAACTTGCAATATCTGACGAACCAGGACGAGTTAAGCCACAAAATTTTGAAGTAAGTTAGAAAACATGTTTCTCTACAAGTTTGTAGAAGGAAAGAAGTTCTAAATCTGGCTGGAAATATGACTTTGAATTGACATACGTGAGAACAACAGGAAAGGAGGAAACTCTGCTGTCGGGTGCCGTTTGGAAGCAGGTAACGTTGAGAATTGGAGCGTGAGTAGTGACACTGGTGTCGCTGGTCGTGTAAAGGAGGATTTTCTCTCACAAATCTCGCTAGCTCCCGCTCAGTATCGCTCATCAGGTAGTCTCGCTGGTATCGCTCATGCTGGTGTCGCTAGTGTCGTGACCTGTTGTGTAATTTCGTTAGTAAACTCGCTAGTAAGGTGAAATCTCGTTGGTAATCTCGCTAGTGACACAGAATCTCGCATATTATGTGTATTTTAGGAAAGAAAGGGAGTCTCGGTGGTGAATCATGATTAGAGTTTAAGTATGCACGTTTAATGATCATGTAAAGGAAGTTTAAGGAAAACGTAACGTGAGGAATGTGTATTTACAGGCCAAGAACAGCTCGGAAAGGCGTATAATCCACTCAGGGCCTAAGGACAAGTTGTGAGTGACACTTTTCTTTCTTTGAAAACGAATTTATTGAAAATGTTTAGTTTGGTTTTTCTTATGAAATATGGCTTTGAGATGAACTGTTTTCTTGAAAAGCATGATGTTTGATGATATTGTTCATAAGGCACGTTTTATACGTTTCCTATAAGACGTTGAATGGCATGTTGTGAAATGTTGTTTATCGTGATATACCTGATTTTCATGAAAGGTTTTCATGTGAACTATTTACGTATAATATCGATTCCTAAAATGTTTTAGAGGAGGCTGAATGCTAAAGGACATAAGAAGGCATGTGGTTTCCCCGGGACCCAGTACTGAAGGACTCGTAGAAGGTACTTGGGCAACCCGCCATATTCCTATGTGCACATAGAGGTTATATGCTGGTGCGTTGAGTTTTGCTCTGCATCGAGCCTTACTTGTTTTCGACGTCGGGTGAGTTGAGTCTTGCTCCGCCCTGACTAAGGGAAAGTTTTGAGAACGAACTGTTTTTCGTATACGATCATTTTGGCATGAACATATGTTATTTGTTTAGATTGTTGAAATTATGATTTTACAGAAATGATTATTTGAATCACGTTTACGTTTATGGTGTTATTATGATTTTAACATGCCTATTTTCGAACAAAAGATAGTTTTACAAAATTAGTCATTCACGGGGCTTTTAGCTCACGTTTTCCATGTTTTCTTTTCCTCCCCGGTAGCAAGGACGTTCCTAGTGTATTTCCTACTCCAACTCGCCCTGCTTAAGCTTCGAGTTTCCAAAGACAGTTTATTTTCTCGTTGTTGTACGTGTAAATAACTTAGCACTGGTGGCATGCAGATTTAGTTGTTTATAAGTGGGTTATGAGAGAATATGTTATAAAAGTTTACTGTTTACAGGAATGGATTATTATGTTATGACCATGCGTTAATATGGCTGAATTCTATGAATGTATACATATGGAAATGTTGTGCAGGAAGTTATGTAAGATGGGGCAATATGCGTCACAAGAGGGGTGATGAATATTGTCTTCACATCTCCTTTCAGGTTATGTAGGTAATCAGAGAGGGGGTGTGACAAAGCATATTGAACTTCATGCTCATTTCATTCGTCATCAAGTCCTCGCACATCGTATTGAGATATGTCATGTTCCCTCTCATGATCAGTTGGCTGATTGCCTCACCAAACCATTACTTCCAAGTCATCATCAGTTTCTTTGTGACAAACTGGCCCTCCAATTTGCCCCTACGTCTCGTTTGAGGGGGGCTGTTAAGAGTTGACTTGTTCCACCTTCTTACTCTACATTTTATTGCTTGGATTTTACCCACCTAATCTTTGTATAAATCTCCTATTAGGTGGAAGTCATCATTTCCTTCTTTGTCTTGATCTTGTATTCTTTTCTCCTATTTAGAGGAGTGTAAGTGTTGCTCTTAATACACAAGAAAATCAGTAATATTGCTTGCTTGAAGTTATTCCAAAAAACTCAATCTAGGGGAGTAGGAGGAGAAGTGGTAGAGAAGGGAGGGTGATAGGAGTAGTTGCGACAACCGACACCTTGACCCAGATGAGGTCGCTGCTGGTATCGACGTCGAGGAAAGGCTCTAGGGAGGGGTGTAAGCACTGACTTGTAAAATCAAGTGTTGGAGAGAGCAATGCGATTGAGGTTATGCGTTGCTAGAGGAAAAGTAGCCGAGAAGTAGAGCAAAATTTTGGTTAAGGGTTGGCCAAGACCATGCGTTGTTGAATGTAGTGGGAAGTTGAATTATTTGAGAAACCATGCGTTGTTTATTGAATCATGAAGGGTTGTGAGATGAAGTAGTCGTCGCATTGAAGGATAAGTGCTCATTGGTGGGGAAAGAAATATGCTTGAATTATGCGTTGAAGTCACCATGCGTCGAAGACAGCCATGCGCTGAAGTCACACTGCGTCCACAACAGAACGGTCTTGACGCGATGAAGCTAGTAGTGTGAATGACTATGTTGTATGCGTCGGAAGTAGGAGGCGCCGAGAACACCATGCGCTGAGAGTGGTTAGTGGCTGAAGGCGCTGAAGGAGAATATAGACATAAGTGCCTTGCGTCAAAGAGAAGACCCGCGCCAGCCTACGGGTGAGGGATAAGTCAGCATTATCATCTCGGTACTTGTGAGGAATAAGTCGACAGTATATATAGGTGAGTTTAATCACTTTCAAACATGTTTCGAGAGCTTAAGTCGGTTCCATCTTTCAGAGAAACCACCAGAGAAGGAAGAGGAAGGTGTTCTTATAGTTTTTGGGCGAAATTCTACCCGTTTTGGTGCTGAAATCCGAGCTGGAACAGAGGATTGATCGTAGACGCACAGATTGAATAGTGGTCGATGTTTGGAGTAAAACGACTTGAGGAAGCCGAGTTTAGGGCTGAAATTTTGAGGTTAGTAAGTTAACATAATTCCTAACAAGTCTTATGAATGATGGTTAAGCTGAAATTTAGGTTAATCACATGAATCTTTAGGTAAAAGCAGCAACTACAGAACTGTTATGCAATTTGGAGCAACGTGGAATGATTTTAGTATAACTGGAGAATGAAAAAGAGTTAAGCCTTGAAATTTTGAGGTAAGCTGTGGAACTTAATTCTTTACAAGTTTGTAGAAGGGAAGAAGTCTTAATATGGGCTGGAAATGCAATTTTAGCAGGGATGAAGCAGAGACATCAAAGTTGTAACAATCAGCTTTGTTAAGAAGAAGATAAAGCTCAAATGTTAGTATAATAGAAAAAGTGAGCTGCACGCAAAGTGTTCTTTGAATTGAAGTCTAACAGAAGGGTAAGCAACAGCTAATAGTAATAGCCTTAGTATTTAAGGCTTGAGAATGAACTAATGAAAGCCTAACTGCATGATGAACTACAAACATTGTGCATATGTTGATTTGTTGTTTATATTAAAGTGAATGGAAAAGAAGTATAACAAGGAAAAGTATTTGTTTCAGGCCAAGAGGAGATAGGAAAGGCATATAATCCACTCAAGGCCTAGGAAGAATTGTGAGTGACACTTTTCTTACTTTAAAACAATTATGTTGAATATGATAGTTCAGTTTTCCAATGAAATATGATTTTGTGATCAAATGATTTATGAAGCATATGTTATGTTCTTAAAGTTATTGAAAAGCATGTTTGTGAAATGTTATTGATATAATAATTTCCCTATATTCTTATGAATGATTTGTATACAATTGTTTATATAAAGTGTTGCTTCTTAAAAGAAAAATGTTTTAGAGGAGGCTCAATGCTGAAGGACATGAGAAGACATGTGAGTTTCCCCGGGACCTAGTACTGAAGGACATGGAGAAGGTACTTGGGCAACCCGCCATAGTCCTATGTGCACATAGAGGTTATATGCTAGTGCGTTGAATCTTGCTCCGCATCGAGCCTTATATGTTTTCGACGTTGGGGTGTTGAGTTTTGCTCCACTTCAACTAAGGGAAAAGTATTGTATCCAAACTGTTTTCTTATGATTTGTTAAAAAATCATGTATGAATTGATAATGGCAATTAAGCTTGTCTTAACTAATACATATGAAGTGACTTCATGTTTTATACTTGACGTTGAACTCAGTTTTATTCCTGATGATTTCGAACTAAAATAGTTTGCTAAATTAGTCACTCACTAGGCTTTTAGCTCATGTTTTTCATGTTTTCTTTCCCCTCCAGGTAGCAAGAACGTTCCTGGTGCTTTGCCTTCTCCCACTCGCCCTGCTTAAGCTTCGAGTCTTCGGAAAATCTGACTTGTTGAAGTGTTGTTTGTATGTTAAACCTTAATTAGGTGGCATGTAGATATGTATGTACAATTACCAGGGGTTAAACTATGGGT
Organism: Citrullus colocynthis; assembly: GCA_031780015.1. Taxonomy (NCBI): domain Eukaryota; kingdom Viridiplantae; phylum Streptophyta; class Magnoliopsida; order Cucurbitales; family Cucurbitaceae; genus Citrullus; species Citrullus colocynthis. The sequence continues at coordinate 1,516,644 of QLSR01000126.1, read as the reverse complement.
TGTGTAGGGACATGTAAAAGAGTTGAGAAATTTCGTTTTTGGCTTGTATATACTTTTCTATATGTGATGTTTAAAATGTCTTAAAATGTGGAGATTACATTGTGAACAGTTTAGAATGTGTGTGAAGGAATGAATGGTATGTGTCACAAGAGGGGTGATGTATACTGTCCTCACGTCTCCTTTCAGGTTATGTAGGTAAACTTGGGAGGGGGTGTGACAAGGAGTGCCAAGATTTAAGTCAACGAAGTATTGGGCGGAGCCAATGTAGGCCTTGGAGATGAAAGAGGGATTTAAGAGTGAAGTTGGGGTGAGGGGGGACTGGGAGGGTGGTGAAGAGGAGGGAGAGGTAGTGAGGGGCTTAGAAAGGGGAGGATAAGGGTTTTTTGTGGATGGGAACTTCAAGTAGTCGGCGGCAAGGAGAAGAATGAGATGAAAGAAAGGGGAAATGGAGAGCATTGCTAAATAACAATATAACCTAATTTTAATTGAGGGGTAAGTTTAGAATAAGAAAAAATTTAAAATTTAGTAACGTGATCGAAGATTTGTTTAGTATGCAATCTGTAAATAAAAATCTGAAAACAAGAGATTTAATAAAAATGAAATTGTATTTCACGTTTTCAAATATTAGTTTAGTTTAACAAAAATAATTGAATTTATTATATGAAATACTATATTTGCTAATGTTGTATTCTTTTTAATACAATTTTGCTTTTTAAAACTCCAAACTCCAAATCGAAATTCAATGAAAACATACAAATATTGTTTTTAGAATTTGAATCATAAAATATGAAACAGTTTTAAAAAATAGAGTTTAAATTATCTACCAAACTGAGATTTACTTGACTCAATAAACTTGAAAAATATAAAATCCTATATTTAATTTGCTATGCGATACAATTTTCCTAAAAACAATGGCTAACTTGTTGGCTGGGACAGAATATTGCCGGTTTTGTTTAATGAAAGAATAACGAAGTTAAAATAGATAAAATTTGTAAGGAGTTAAAAGAATGTCAAGATTGGTAACGTCAGGCTGCCACATGACAGTGCGTAGATATTGACTTGAGGCGGAAGGAGACATGCATTTACGAAAATACCCTGAAGGCCGTTGGATTGGATTGGACGCAGAGACGTGGAAGTTTCAAGCGAAGAAAACTTCGGCTATATATGGAACCAGCTCCACTCTGCTCCAAATTCCTTCTTATTTTAGTCTTTTTGCGGAATCTTGTATAATCAATAACGCGGCCCATCTCTTCATTTTCATTAGGAGCTTTTTTCTCATTCCGCACCTAACACAACGCGCTTTCTCATCATCTTCTTCTTCTCCTTCTCCAGGTTTGTTTTTCCTCAATTTGATCATCTCAATTTTCATCATCCTCTAATTCATCCATTCCTCTTTCTAGGGTTTCTTTCTTTTCTTGATTTGACCGCCTGTGTTGGGTTTTCGCTTTCTTGTGATATATAGGGGTTTTGAGGACAATGAGCGATCATCTCATCTTGTATGTTGACCATTTGATTCCACCAGTTCCTCCACTTCAACCTGTCTCCGACCCGGTCGATCCTCTTCCTTCTGCAACCCGCGAGCCCGTCGCGGACTTGCTTTCGGCTGGTCCTTCGTGTTCTACTGCAACTGCGGATGATCGGACGGTGCAACAGGATGCACTCAATGAGGAGGAGCCTTTGATTCAGGCGGCCGAGTGCCGCATTTGTCAGGAAGAAGACAGTATCAATAATTTAGAAACTCCCTGTGCATGTAGTGGTAGTCTTAAGGTATTCACACCTCACCCCCTTTCTACTGTTTCATTTATTTATTTATTTTTTTTTTTTTGATGTGAATAAACAGGACACCCTTTTGGCATAATTTTTGCCTTGTTCTTTTCTCTTCCTTGGATTTATGGATGGTGTTGTTGCTGAATCGGAAACTTTGGATCTACTTCTTTCATACTAGTTCAAAGGGGTTTAGTAACTTTCTGATTTTTCTGTCCTGGGAATGTGTTTAAGTCTATATTTATTGTTTTGATTTTCTTTTTTCTTTTAATTTTTTTTTTGTTACTTTAAATATGGTTTAGTTTTCGTGGAGGCAAGCTGGGAAAGGACATAGAATTATGAGTTAATCTAGTATTTTCCCAAACTGTGATGGAATAGAGTTCCGTCTGAATTTTATAGTGCCTGTTGAAAATAAACGTGCTAATATTTTGAGAGGATTTATATCATTAATGTGGCGAGGACTGGGATGAAGTGCACGAAATAACTTGGTTGACTTGTGGTTTAGTTTTATTCATAGTTTGGTTGCTTGCATGTTGGCCTATATAAAACTTTTCCCAATGCTTTGTTTGTGATCTTTTAATGTCATCTCCCTTCTACTGGTTTGGTGATAAGAATAGTTCTTTTCCCTAATTTTTTTTAATTTTTTTTTATTTGTATCAATTTCTATGATCAGTGGGAGATTTTATGAGCTAGTATGTGTGTGGTTTATTTGAGTTATAAACTGGCTTGATAAAACTTGACTAGGAATATGACTATTATTCATGCTGTCAGGTAGAATTATAGCAATCCATGAACTCTATTTTTTTTCTCTCCAGAATGCAACGAAATTAGGTTACGCTCTTTGAATTGACCAATATGAACCCATATGGGGAAATTTAATGGGCATGTTTGTTTATTAATCGTTTGTACGTGTCTGATCTGATGAATGTTTTATGTTCAGTATGCTCATAGAAAGTGCGTTCAACATTGGTGCAATGAGAAAGGAGACATAACTTGTGAGATATGTCATCAGGTATGCATGATGCTTTTGATTTGATACGTCCACTATTATATTTATTATTTTTAAAATTTTTGCAATTTTAGAATTTGAAATAAATTGGTAATTTCTTTATACTTTAGCTTGTGTGCAAGTTGTCCTTGTAGTATCTTTTTTTGGAACTCAACTCTTTGAATTTTGAAAAATTGTATGTTTTACATTGGGAGTTCAAAATTTTCATTATTACTGGTTTAAAACATGCATAAAAGTGCACGCTTAAGAGGGGCATCTCACCTACCTCTAATAAGGCATGCACTTGATGGTTTTATTTTTAATTTTAAACGAGGTGCGTAGTGTGTACCTCTCAATTTCCTAGTTTTTATATATTAAAAATGTATCATCAATGTCGGGGACTTGCAAATGAAAGGGAGAATTCCATATGGTACAGAGTTTGTTTGGGTTGCTGACTTCGTCTTGTAGGAGAAATCTCTATAAAAGTCGAGAAGGAGAATTTGCTACTCTAGAAATGCCATGGATGAAGAGACTTTTGCCCTTTTTCTTCTCTGCATACTTGTCTCTACTCTCCACCAATCTGATAGGCCTTAGACTCAATTTTATTTATCAACAATGGGGAAGAATTCAAGAGCTTCCCAATCTCTCCCTAACTCCTTTAAGAGTGAGATTACAATATGAGAAAATAACAAATACCTCCCTAACCAGCCCCTCATTCCCTATATACGCATACCTCTCAAATAACTAACAAATATTCCCCACTCCACGTCACTAACCAACTCATCAACTAACTTATATATTCACCCCTCTTTTATGCCTATGAGTGTACACTTTTACCCCCGAGATCCTATCTTACCCGCCTGCCAAAGTACGACAAGGTGGAAATGGGGAAACTGAGATTTAATCCACTCCATTTGCTCCCACGTTGCATCTTCCAGTAAGCTATTGGCCCATTTGATTAGAACTTCTGAAACATTGTCACCATCAAGAGACTGATGAAGGCCCAACACAACAATCATTGTAACTGCTACAGACAAGTCAGGCGACAAAGATGAGGGTATAGGAAAATAGGAAGGTTGGTTCCCATGGCCTTTTGCAACACCGACACATGAAAAATTGGATGAATTCCTGCATCTTGTGGTAAAGCTAAGCGATATGCCACTAGCCCCACCTTGGATATCACCTAGAATGGACCCGCAAAACGGGGGGGCAAGCTTTGGATGAGCATGCTTACCCAAAGATGATTGCCGATATAGTCGTAACTTCAAATAAACCCCATCATTTTTCATAATGGACATCCCCCTACTAGAGTACGCCAACGGTCGTTTATTCTGCATTAATACAGCACTAATCCCCACCTCGAAAGCATCAGTTTCAACCACAAAGGGCTGTGAGGAATCGGGTATACCCAACACAAGAACTGAGAACATCGTCGTTTTCAACCTTTGAAATGCCTCTTCAGGCTCATTGTTCCATAAGAAATTACCCTTCTTTAGCAATTGGGTTAGAGGTAATGCAATTGGGCCATACTTTGCAACAAATTTCCAGTAGTAATCGGTTAACCCCAAGAACCCTCTGAGTTCTTTAATATGCTTCGGAACAGGCCACCCCGCCATCGCCTCCAACTTAGTTGGATCTATTGCAACACCTTCAGCTAATATGATATGCCCCAAATATTTGATTCGTTCTATTGCAAATTGACATTTTTTTAAGTTAGCTATGAGCTAATTTTCCTTCAACAAACCCAACACCACCTCCAAATTCATAATGTGATTATTCCAAGGACTGTAAATCAAAATATCGTCAAAGAACACCAACACAAACTTTCATAAGTAGGGTCGACGAATCTCATTCATAATCGATTGGAAAGTAGCCGGAACATTCTTTAACCCAAACGACATTACCAAAAATTCGTAATGACCTTTTGGGTTCTAAAGGGCGTTTTATCAACATCGAATGGACGTACCCGAATTTGATGGTACCCTGCCTTTAAGTCAATTTTAGAAAAAATCATAGGACGACATAATTCGTCAAGTCATTCATCAACAACTGAAATTGGGTACTTATCTGGTATTGTGTCACATGATTCAATGTGTGATAATCCACACAAAAACGCCAACTACCATCTTTTCTCCTAACTAAGAGGACGGGGTTGGAAAACGAGCTTCGACTCGGTTGAATAATGCCGGTCGACAACATCTCCTTCACCAATTGCTTGATTTCATCCTTTTGAAACTGTGGGTAGCGGTAAGGGCGAACGTTCCCTGACTCGACTATGGGTTGCAACTCAATTGCATAATCATGGTCCCTCGCCGGTGATAGGGTTTTTATTGGTTCAAACATGTAGAGAACTTTTGGAGTAATTTGTGAATATCCCTTGGTCGCTCCTCACCGTCCTCGCCCTCAGTAACTTCTCCTGTCAAATCCAACGCACTCAACTCAATCAACATGCATTGGTCTTCTTTTGGCAACGACTTAATCATAGACTTCAATGAAATCTGCGATTTAACTAAGGTCCGATCACCGTAAAGATGCACCAACCAATCACCAATCCAAAATTCCATTTCCGATGGCCGATAATCAAATTGAATCTTTCCCAACGTCTCCAACCATGCCACTCCCAGGATGACATTTGCTCTTCCAAGAGGTAGGGGAAAAAAACCCTGAATTGCCAATTCGGCAATCCTTAGTAACACGCTCTGACAGACCCTTGCTGCCTGAATCGTACCCCCTATGCCCAACACTACTCCATAATCCTCAGATGGAGAACCGGTAATTTTAGTTCCTGCACAATCTCCTTGGAGACAAAATTATGAGTTGCTCCTCCATCGATGAGCACCGCTACGACCTTCCCCTGAATTTCCCCCTTCACCTTTAGCATCTTTGGGGAGTCAAACTTGACCAGAGAGTTTAGTGAAAGAGTGGCTACCTCAGTGTCAATGGTTTCCTCCTTTTCTTCTGTTCCTTCCACCTTGTCGGGCAAATCGCTTAAGTCTTCCCCCTCTTGAACTACAAATACATTGAGCTCATGTTTAGGGCCTCGGTGGCCTGCATTGAATTTCCCATCGCATTTAAAGCATATACCCTTTTCTTTAATCTGCATCTTTGTGTCCATTAAACGGTGATAAGGAGCCGTCGTAGGCGTGAATTTTCCTACCATCGATCGAGTCGGTGTTATAGTCATTTATTGAAGTTGAAGTACTTTCATGGGGGCTGATCGCAATCGTCTGTGCTGCACTATTGCTTGAATTGTAAGTGGTTGAATTGGACCCTCCGGAGCTTGATGATGTCGACCCGACTGACTCGTCTTTAGTACTCAGATTTGGGTTTGAGTGGCCTGTTAATCCCTTAACCCTTTTCATCTCCATTGCCAGATCGTCTTCAATAATTTGGGCCATTTCCATCTTTGCTGTCAAGCCCACTGGGTTTAATTTCCTCATCTCACTCTTGATATCCTCCTTAAGCCCACAAACAAATTTGCTTTCTAGGGCTTTATCACTCATGTCCTTCAAGCCCGCCCAATATTGTTCGAATCGTTGCGGGTATTCCTTGACGGTCGTCTCCTGTTGCAGCTTCATCAGCCTTGCATGTTTGTCACCTTGATTAGATGGTCGAAATCTCTTCCACAACAGCTGCTGGAATTTCGCCCAACTCTTAATCTTAACCTGATCATCTTGCCATTAATACCAGTCCAGAGCTTCCCCCTCCAAAACAGAGCATTGCCGCATCAAGCTTATCCCTCTCAGTTAATCAATTCACAACGAAATACCGCTCTGCACGATGAAGCTATTCATCAACATTTTCATCCACCTCCCCTTGAGATCGACACCTCCAGCTTGTGCAGATGCATATTGAATAGTGGCACCTCCCAATTATTCGATCCACAAGGAGTGCTTATCCCTTCTCACTTACCAGGTCAGTCTTTTGATTATTCTTAGCCATCTGCACTGACTCTACTTCCAATGGTTTCTTCCCTTTATCAGTAGCAGTACAGTCCGATGAAGTCTCTTCCCCCGATCCTCGACCTAACGTCTCCATCCTTTGCAATAACATCTCAAAATTCTTTTCCATCCTTTGCTCTGCCTTCACTTGATTGACCTCAGCTATCTCGATCCAATTTTTCCTTCCAACTCTGAGAATTTAGATGTTAACTCACTCATTTTCTCCTCCACCTAGATTACTCTAGCTTCCGTCTTTCCCACCATTCCAGAAACAACCACTCTGATACCAAAACTGATAGGCCTTACCTCAATTTTATTTATCAACAATGGGGAAGAATCTAAGAGCTTCCCAATCTCTCCCCAATTCCTTTAGGAGTGTGATTACAATATGAGAAAATAACAGATACCTCCCTAACCAGCCCCTCACTTCCTTAGCCCCTCACTTCCTATATACGCATACTTCTGAAATAACTAACAAATTATTCCCCACTCCACATCACTAACCAACTCATCAACTAACTTATATTCACCCCTCTTTTATGCCTACAGTATACACTTTTACCCCTGAGATCCTATCACAATCTCTTTTGTCTATGCTCTCCATGCCCTACCTTATTTGTCTTTTCCTTTGATATCCATCTCTGAGAAAACCATAACAGTGGTTCATCATAATAGCTCACACAATGATTTGGGTTTTTTTTGCAATGGGCTGGATTCTTTTTTGGATAGTTTGAATCTAACATTATAGAAGATTGTTCCAACTCTGAGAGGAGGAAAAGATGAGCAGCATGGTCAATAGGTGGATTCCTCCTTCCTCATGATCAACCTAAAGTAATGTGGGAACCGCTTTAGATGTTGTGCTCTGTGTGGAGAAAGCTTGTTTGGGATTATTGTGAGAGTTGATGGAGGCAAGGGGTGGCTGCGATGAAGATGCAGGTTCTTTAATGTATAGTGTGATGATGGATGAGGCATTAGTGGCTAGAGAGGATTAGTATTTGCTCAGATTTCAGTCTTTGGACATATTGTTTGGTGTTTGCTCAGACTTCAATCTTAAGACATATTGCTTGCTATTGGAATTTCGTATGTTGGTGAAAGTTGGTTCAATGAATTAGTCTTTAGCATGGGGCTTTGATTCAGGATGTTGGGCCCCTCTTCTCCCACTGTGTATAATTCTTTTTCATTTATCCTTGTTATTTAACCTTGATCCTGTAGCTCATTCCTTGCGAACTCTGGACCTTTTGGAAGTGGAATGTTTGTTGGGCTTCTTGACTTTGTAGTTGGTTGGATGCCTTCTTTATTTCACATATTGCATTGGTTATGGTTGTAATGCCTTCTCAAAGAAATACAAATGAACGTTTATCTGCTGTATTCACATTGTATTTACTTTTTCCTGAATAAAATGCCATTCTCTCTTTGTCTGGACGTGTTTCATGTCATGTTGGATGGTATTATGAAATTTTCATTTGGAGCTTCTTTTCTGAAGATATTTTTCTTGGTTTGATTCCTCAATTATGCTGATATGTTTTATTCAATTGCCAGTCTTATCAGCCTGGATATACTGCACCACCTCATTCTGAAGAAACTTCTATTGATATGGAGTAAGTTTAACCTTTTTGTTTTTTGCAATTTGCATGTTGATGGTTTTATCAATAATCATGTTCTTGAACTTCCACAAGCATTTTATTTTCATGTAATTTCTGCACGTGCATTTGAAATATTGATCTTGATGTGTATGGACAGGGGAAGATGGACTATCGCTGGTAACCCATTAGACCTGAGAGATACCCGGCTACTGGCCATTGCAGAAGCGGAACGACATTTCTTGGAAGCTGAGTATGATGATTATGCTGCTTCAAATGACAGTGGAGCTGCATTTTGTCGATCAGCTGCTCTTATTGTAGGTTTCCTAATTTTAGTTCGAAGAACCCTTTTTTCCCCATGCCAGATGGAATGTTATCACATTTTCCACTCTTGTATTTCCCATGAAACTGTATGATGATTGATGAATTATTTGATTTTACGTGGCCAGCTACTAGCCCTTCTCCTTCTGCGGCATGCATTGACCATAACAGATCCTGACGGTGATGATGACGCGTCTGCCTTTTTCTCTGTAAGCAGGATAGAAATTTGTTTTCTTAAATTTGAAAGGAAAAATAATGTGTATAATCGAATGGGTTTATAATCTGAATGTGCCTTTGACAGATTTTCTTGCTTCGTGCTGCTGGTTTTCTGTTACCTTGCTACATCATGGCCTGGGCCATTAGTATCTTGCAACGTCGAAGACAAAGACAGGTTGGTGATCAACTACTTTGGGTGTATTTTTTTAAATTTTGCTTCTAAAAATTGTTTTGCAGACTGGGTTTTGAAAGTTAAAAATGGTCTGGAAACTGGAATGTGTTTTTTCCCCCAAAGAATAACCTGTCACTTTTCAACTTTTAAAAACAGAACTGTCTCTAACTCTTAAAGAAGTCGATAGTTTATAGCAGACAAGTCTTATAGGTATATGTTGAAATTATGTTGTTAAAGCAAATATAATATGTTGAAATTCTGTATTCTTAAGTATATATATGATAATTTGGCATATACTGTAGAGATCAAGGATCTTTGTGTAGGTTGGCTATCTATATGAAGCCTGAAACATAATAAGAGAGTCGGAACATAATGAACTTTATAGAATGTTGTTAAGTAAACAATTGTATTGTGTGTTTGTGAACCAACAGGAGGCAGCAGCACTGGCTGCAACACAAGTGGCGTTTGTACTACAACATGGACAGCATAGAGGTTTACAATTTGCAATTGCATCAGCAGGACCATCCCTCACCCCTCATCCTCACCCTCACCCTCACACTGCTGCTGTTTGAACCTCTACCAATCATGTAATAACTCAATAATTTCAAACATCAAAAAACCTTCTACTTGCTCTCGTCAACACTGTTGCTGCCAACAATTTCTCCAACCCGAATTTTCACTGCTGCAATCTGTGGATTATTTTCCGTCTTCCAAAACCAGGTACCCTCACTAACAAAGTCCTATCATTTTCATCTGTGTTGCGGCCAATCTATTTTGTGTTCATAATTCTATTAAACCTATTCTGTGCTTCTTGGGAGCTAAGCAGAAAACCTAGTGATGTGTATTATGTACATTTTGTTTTAATATGGAAAACAAGATATTTACAAGGAAAAGTAGGGAATTTCCTCATGTACCATCTTTCCTTAAGAGAATTCCTGTTTCTTGTGCAATTTGTTGGAGATCTTAAGATTTTGGTATAGAATGTTAAATCAAAGTAGTTTTAGGGTTCTCTTTTTCAAGGAGTTCAACATATCGCTGGTAAAATTATTAAAATGCATGTTAAAGGAATGTTGAATTTATGCCCAAACATGAAAGCATTCATTTGACATGCAATTCGAGTATAACGCTGGTTTATAAAAATTCATTTAAAATCAAATATCTCATTGTGTATCAACATTTATTGACTATTTTACCATTTTTAACATTCATACATGCACTTCAATTATAATATTAATATCAGGTCATCAGTTATTTGTTTCTATATAATGTATAGATGTCTAGATTTTTTTTTTTGGGCCTAAAGTATTTTTAAAATTGAAAATTATTATAAATAGAAAATTATCAAACTATTTTTAAATATAGCAAAATTTTATAGCAAAATTTTACAGATGCCTATCACAAATAGAAAGTGAAATTTTGTAATATTTGTAATTATTTTTAACAATTTTTCTATTTTTGAAAACATCTTCAATTTAAATTTTCTATTTATTAGATCTTCAGTTTACAATAGGTCTCCTTGCATATTTAAAAATTATTAATAATTTTGCTAAGTAAGAAAAAGAAAAAATGTAGATTTGTTTTAAATTGGTCTTTAGACTTTAAAGTTGAACAATGTATTTCTAGAAATAAAATCATATTAATTAAAAGTACACAATTTAGAAACATATCATGTAAAACATATATCAATTGAACTTTTAAATTTTAAATTGGTATAAATAAATACTGAGATTACGATTCTATAGATTTTGATTAATAAAATGTTAAATGTTTTAATTAAGAGTATAAATTGATTTATTTATGTAAATTTATTGATATCTAAAAATGAATTGATACGATATAAGCTTGTAGTTGAACCGTGTAAATCAATATTTTCTCAATTAATTACACTTTTCTTTTTAAAATAAAAAAAGGGGTGGAGTGGGTTTTCGTTTGAAGGGGGCCGCGATGCGAGGTGGTGGCGGGCAAGGCTGAAGGTGGTGGCAACAAATAGCGTTGACGATGGTGAGTGGGGGTGGGGGTGGGGTGAGTTGAAAGCAAAAGGAAGGAGGAAGGAGGGGAAGGGGAAATTGTGAGAAGAGAGACGTTTTTCTATTGTTATTATATTTTAATTTATGATAATAGTAATTATTATTTATTCTAAAAATTTTGAAGTTGATGACATTAATCGATAGACCAAAATCAAGCATTTTTCAAACATCAACAACTAAAATGTTAAATTTTGTAGGCTAGGACTAATTTGAAACAAATTTCAAACTAGGACTAATTTGAAACAAATTTCAAACGTGAGAGATTAATTACAATTTTTTCTTAAAATTTAACTTTAGGCTTTAATATTAAATGCTAAAGTGAGTTTAGCTTAGCTTTATTTGGGATGCATTGTCTCTTCCGAGATTAAAGATTTGATCTCTTATTCTTGCAATTATTATTCTTAAAAAGAAAAAAAAATGAACCGTATTTATAAACTTGTAATAGTGCATAAAACTACTTTCGTGATACATTGATGAGATTATATCAATGTGATGATGTTCGAGCACCATGATCGTGCTCTTTATAAGTTTTTTAGTTTAACATTTGCTATGAAGAAAGATATATTCCATGTGCATTGTTTAGAAGATTTTATGCGAAAAATCTTTTGTACACTTTATATTTCATAAATGTTCTAGATTTTGAATTATTTCATTTATAATTTATATATTAAATTTTGGATAAATCTAACCTTTTCACCATTATTTCAAAACTTTTGATTTGTTTTTGTTATTTATTAATTTCAATTGATATTCATTTAATGCAGGATATTCCAAACTAATGTTTTCCTTATTTTAGGAGATTTCATTTATTTTCTTCTATATTCCTTGTCGAAAATTGATAACCTCTTTATTGAGATCTAAGTAAATGCTCAATATACTAGAAATTACTTATATTATATTGAAAAATGTAAATATATATCATCTATACCATGATTTATTTTTAGTATTATAAATATATTAGAAAATGTATACACATTGCATATATCGATTTGTATATAAGACGATATAAAATACAGTTGGTCTTGTTCTGCACTTATCGAATATACTTAGGTTTATATCTATAAATTTAAATATGTATAAAACATATTGTGCTAGTTCTTGTCGATTCTTGCTTTTGTTTATGCGTGTAACAACTTTTGAATTTTTGGAAAAATTTCTCATGTAGGTTTTCAAAAAATCATATTGGGAAGTTTATAATTGCATGAAACTTACCTTACATGCGTCTTTTAGTATTAATATTATTACATACACTTTTTTAAAAAAACTAAATGGTAAAGAGGGTTGAAAAAATAAATTGGGTTAGACTTTTGTGTAAAATTAATAATCAATTTAGGTTATTCATATAAAAAATTGGAAAGTTTAAATGATTAGGTAACTAAGCCTAATTATTTAGACGATATGTGTAGAAAGCCCTTGTGTTTATAGACTTATGTGGACAATATATCAAATGGCCTAAGTGAAATAATGTAGATTTTTTTAAATTTAAAAGGGCAAACAAGAAGAATAGTTTAATCTAATTAGCATAACTCGAAAAATACCTTAACCTATTTTATTTAGGGAAATTATCATAAATTGAAAAAAAATTTGAAACTATTTACACAAATAGAAACATTTGTGCAATGGACCACAAGAGACCACTAAAACCAATGTGAAATTCCAAAACCACCCACAGTCGAAAAATACAACCTAAAAAATCTGGTCGATCCGTATCTGATTTAATTACCTACTCGTTGAAGAAAGACGAAAAGAAAAAGAAAGAGCGAGTGTGAGAGCGAGAGAGTTAGTCGCATCGAAGTTTTGCTCTTATCACTGCTCTCACTCTCGCTTTTTCATACACAGTCACTCTTATCTCTCTCTTGCTTCCTCACTCACAATCACTCTTATCTCTCTCACTCCTCCTCTCTCTTGCTCTTGCTCTCTCTATTTCTTGCTCTTTTCCTCACTCTTGCTCTTGCTGTTTATCAAAGATAGATGGTGATAGATAGTAGTCTATCATTCTCTATCAGAATGATAAGCTAAAAAAACTGTGTTTGGTCTTCTATGTTTTTGAATCTTATCAATTGTGAAATAAAAAGGAGTATTGACATTGATGATAGTAGTCTATCACTGTCTATCATGGATAGACAATGATAGAAGTCAATCGCTGTCTATCAGGTATCGACATAGATAGTGATAGAAGTCTATCACTGTCTAATCCAATTACAGGTAATGAAGCCTCTACTTTAGTCTTTCTTATTTTAAGTTTCATAATGTTAGATGTTCTTGCTTGCTTGTTATGTTACTAATGATAAATAGTAGGATAGACAGTGATAGATAATACTCTATTTAGTCTATCATAGTGATAGTGTTTGTTGATATTTTGTTTTATATCTGACGTATTGTTTTAATATAATTTTTAAATAGGTGGAACATGAGCTAATAATGAATAACTAGGAAAAGAATCTTAGGATGACTGTGTATCTAAATTTAGATATACTACAAATGATAAAAAAGAAATTAGATGAAAAATCTTTAGGTAGTCTTAGGAATGGTTCTTTTGGCCACTTTCTTGATATTAAAATGTCTAGAGTACCCACTCAATTCTTAAACTACTTGATTAGAAAAGACAGGTAGACTTATAGAGCCAGAGCGAGAGAGTTGGTCACATCAAAGTTTCGCTCTTATTGCTATCTCTCGCTCGAGTTCTATCTCTATCTATTACTAAGAGATAGAGATAAAGTTCTCAGCAACAGAAGAAGAAGTAGCAGTAGAAGAAGAAGCAGTCGACGATGAAGAAGAAAAGAAGAAGCGGACCTAAAACACCGATCGATGGAGACGAAGAAGTCGATGAAGAAGAGGATGCCGATTAAACGAGGAGGTAATATTGAGATTTCATGTGCGAAGTTCAAATGACGAGGGTAGATTGAGAATTTTTTAAAAAACTGAAGCAGGAAAAACATGTACCCTATTCTCACCTCTTATTTATTTATTTATTTTTTTTAATTTATGAAATAGTTTATTTTTTTTCTATATTTGAAAAGGTCATTTTTATTTATTTATTTATTTCAAAAATGGCTAAATGCATTTTTCAATAGTTAATTATAATTTCATTGTGACTAAAGTTTCCCAAAAGCGTTTCACCCTTTTAAATCTTGAAAAAAAAGCTACAAAAAGGCAATGAATAAAGGGAAAAAAATCAATCAGTTTAATTCAAGTAAAAATCTTTGACAATTAAATATAATGGTAAATACATGTTGACACGTATATAGAGTAGGTAGAATGTTAGATGCTGGTTCTACAAAAGTAGAATACCTTGCTTTTTTCAATCAATTTGGATAGAAAGAATTTTTTTTTTTTTTTTTCATTTTTTTATTTTATTTTTTTATTGCAAAATAAAAATGGCATTCCTTCGCTGTGCACTACCATTCCCGTCAAGTATCATTCCAAGCTCATACTTCACATTTTCTAGAAAATATAATGGTAAGTGATGCATCTTAATTTTGTTCTTTTCTATGTCACAAAGGGGGTTTTATTAGCACTGTAAAGTCAATAAATAATCTAGTATGTCACAACTAAACTATAATTGATAAAGTATTTTGGAGTCCGATTTTGCAATGTATAATAGTAGCAAAATGTGTTGAAAAATCCAACTCGAGAATATGAAATTTTGTGAATTAGCCCATCGTTGAAATGTATTCAAAAGTATACCTAATCTAATCTCTATTTGATGCAAAAATGAAATTTCGTGAATTAGCCCAATTTTACTTCTTTTAGCTGATTCTTTTGGTTAAATTAGTTGAGTCTATCCACATTTCACTAAGTTCGAGAAATGTCACTTTTGATAGACATTAAACGCAACCAACAAAAAGTAGATACATTTGAGATTTAAAAATCATTAAATGTATTTAAAAGTATACCTAATCCATATTTTGCAACCAAGAATCTATTCAAGATTTGCTTGGTAAACTACTTTTTTTTATTTTTTATTAATTGAGATTTTTCTACTTATTTTCTTTCATCAATGATATACATATTTATTTATTTATTATTTTTTTTGGCAACAAACACGCAATTGGGTTGAATGTGCAATACACATATATAAGTGGGATATAATGAGAGAGAAAACCTCCAACCTCATCTTGCAATATGGTGGTAGCTAAAAATCCAAATAGTAACATTCTTAGTAATTTCTCTTTCTGGTATTTTTTTTTTAATTAGCTATTTCACTCAATTTTTTAATTAATATAATCATTAACGTCACCTATTAACATTTATTTTTACCTAATATTTTAGACAACTATTTAAGTGGTTCAATTAAGTAAATGTAATATTCCTTATTAAACATCTTGATTTGATGGAAGGTGTATGTATTGTGAAAAAACATCTAATTGGTACTCTCTCTCCCAAATGAAGTAGAAGTTTTTCTCCATTAAGAAACCTTATCAAGCTCTCCAAGGGAAAGCCAATGTATGCACTCTTACACAATCCTTCAAGAGATTGACATCATGGACCAATGTATGTACTCTAACTTATTTTATTGTGAAAATCATGTTATTCAAATATCTTAGTTTTTGTTGAATTATAATACAATTTTAAGATTTGATTGAATAATCATGTAAATTAAAGTTTACACGCACCCTCCGTACTATTTCTATCTAGTGGAGGCAATTGAAACGTTGATCAAGAGAATAATTTAAAGAATATATGGAAAAAAGTAGTGGGTAGGGTACAATTAGATCCAACAACTAAGTAAAGACTGAAGAGACTAATTCTCCACCCTCGTGGGATTTGGTAGTCTAACAATTCTCTAATGAGAGTAGTGGCTAGGGAGATGTACTCAATTACTCTAGCTTAGGTTGACCCCTTCCATTGATAATTCTCCTTTAGATGAGTTAGTTAGACTTAAGTTTAAGTTATTGAGTGAAACGTATGGGTTTAATGTTATATATATTCTAGCATTATGAGCGATTTTGAGTTGTTCTTATACTTTTATGTCATTTACAGAAAACTATCAAACTTGTGTCAAGTTGCGCCTGCAACCCATTATATGATAACATGCATAGTATCACGGTCATGCTTGTCCTAAGCGTATTACCCATGGCTACATGCACATCGTGACTCCTTTTATCATGTCAATTCATTTTGTAAGTTAGTTTACTTTCTTTGTACTTTTTCTTGTAAGTGACCGATGGCCACCTTGTATATGCAAGGTTGATAGTTCCAAAAATGCTTATAATACTATATGGGGTAAGACTAACCATCATATCCTCACACCGAAGTTGTGAGTGTTGTTGGTTCAATATTGGATTTCTATTTTCGATTTATATTGAGTTTCTTAGCTTGTTGCACAAAAATAGATATGATAATTTTCGTACAAAGATGCGTCGAGAATTACTCAAGTATGATCATGATTAAGCAAGTTTTCCTATAAAAAGCTCAAGTATAAGCTCTTATAGGTTTCCTGGTGAGTCCAAGGTCGAAAGCAGGGATTTGTAATAACTAGGCGTTGAGAATAGATGCATGACTATGCGGTGAACTATGCAAGTAATATGTGCATGAGTTGTATGTGTCTAAAATTATACATAAAGAATGAATAAATTTTCCTACAACTAACAATGAGGGGACGCGGCGATGGTTAGTCAAATGTCTTTGTGTTAGATAGTATGTGTTGAGAATGAATGGAATCATGCGGTAAAAGTAGAGTTAGCGCAGGAGCTAGACGAAAAACTTAAACCTATTTAAGTATAAGTACATACCTACAAACTTAGTTTGTGAATCCATCTCTCGATGTTTCGAAGCCACATTAATCTTATCTTTAAGATGTATGGTAAGTTTGCATTGGCAAAAAATGGACTACATCTCTGCACCTCATCTACTCTTGATAAATGCTAAAGATTAACTATCTACTCTCTCAAGCTAGACAGTCGTGCTTACTGCATTTGTTTGTCAGACAATGCTATGCAAGCTAATGATATGCATTCATCAGGATGCAACATAAATCATATTATTTAAGAAAAACTAACTCCAACATCTAACTCATTTAACATTCAAACAACATGGTGTAAGATATTTAATATGGAAATAGATGGAAGATAATCGTCAATCAAACTCATATTTAAGGAAATAAACTATTCTCTCGAATATCATTAACAAAACATAAATAAGAAGGATGAAAATGGAGATAAAACAGAAATGGAAGACGTCAAGCCGCCACTGACAACGTCTTGCTTCATGGAGGTTTGAGATGATTGTTATCTGATACATAAAGTCTATAGGGTGAAGGTTCTCACTCACTGGGAGATGATTCTGAAAGTTTTCAGAATCCTTCTCTCAGAAGAGCTCGAAATGGAGGCTGGTTATGGTGGAGGAGGTGTGCAGAGCCTTCACGCCTGTCACACGTTTCTTTCTTAATCCTTCCTCCCTTTTTGAATGGAGAAGCTTTGAGCTATTTATAGGCGTCGAAAAGGTGAACTCATGATGACCTGACACCTTTACATTAAATTCCATACCCTGCTGTAGCCTTTCAACATTGTCGGCCCATTTGTTTTGCCATGACCTGATAACGTGTTATCCTTTTGCATATTGACATGACAGCTTTTGCCAAGGCGTTTGTATCTACTTTTTCTCAACGCATGATCTCGACGCATGGTCTCGAACGCATAGTTTCGACACATGGGTTTCTATTTGTTCTCGCAGCAGCTTCGTCTCTAGTACTTGGGTTATTTGGGCTTCTTTTCTTCTTAATCCTGCGTTAAGAATAGAAAAGCTCATAATTTTTCAGATATTTTGTTTTGTAAATAGTGCTAACGCATGGTGATACATTTTACATAATTCAACTACCAAAATCATGCGTTTAGCTCTAAAGTTACTCTAATTAATTCAAATAGTGACTATAATAACTTGTATTTCTACAAGTTATCAGTGAGCTATTAAGCCGTTCTTATCCCTTAACCTTATGACAAACTTTCTTTTCTCAAACATGCTTTCAAACTTTTGCGAAAACCTTTTCCTCTAAACCCATTTTCTAAAACTGTTTTCTCCAAAAACAGAGGTAGAGATTTTGAGAGGCGCCCAATGTGCCATAAGTGATCAGAAATTGAATAGGCTGACTTGTTTGTAAGCAAGAACAAGTGCCACATAATTACTTATTGAAGCGTGAAGGCGCGATTGTGACACATAGCAATAAGTAAGAGTTAGCATTGCACTCATAATATGCCCAAGTTGCCTGCACAACACAACCTCATGAAATGTGCATATATTTTGGGATTTGCATTATCTTCTCCCATCAAATCAGATCAAATGTCCACTATTTACATTATTTTTGTCAAGCTTAATAAGAAAAGGTATGCAAGCCGATTTTGAGGAAACTTTAGCTCTTGAAAGTGTATAAGGCAACATTCTCATCCCCAAATGAAAAAGTTTCACCTCCTAGGAGAAACGTAAAAAATTTCAACACTTTTTTTATCTTCTGTTTAAGACGTCCTTGGAGAATTGTTGCCTTGATCATCTCCACAATAAGCATAACCTTTTTCAAGCATTTGATTCGAAAAAATAGTGTAAGGGCTTTGTTCATCTTGAAACAGATTGAACTTAACTAGATTAATGAGCAACTCAGAGAGTTATTATTGTAGACATGGCATCATATTTGGTCCAACTTGATTTCAAAGCTATCTTTATTTTCTTTTTTTTTCTTTTTTCTTTTGACGTCTACGTATTAATGAAAATTATAAAAAATAATAATAAAAATTAAAAAGGAAAAAATAATTCTTTTATTTTCTTTAAGAATAAAAGTAAAAATTAAAATTAGAGAAAAACTAAAATAAATAAATTAAAAATACCGATTCTCCAACTTCCCCTGATTCATTCTTCACCTTCTTCCCCCATTTTCTCACTTCCCCTTTCTTACTTCTCCCTAACCTCATTTTGGGGGTGTACATGGGTTGAGATGGAGCATTTTTTGGACCAACTCGAAAATTTGGCTTGGTCGGGTTGGCCACCTGAATAATCCGAATAGGGTACTTTCTTTTTCCTTTTCTTTTCTCCCTATTTTCTTGGTAAAACACATAGACATATCCGTTGATCCAAGATAAAAGTATCAAATAGTTCTTAAAAAAAAAAAAAGTTAACCAACCCAACCCAAATTGTCTGTTGAAATTATTTATTTATACCTCATTGGTTAATCTAACCCAACCCAAATCTTAAACCAATCCAACCCAAATTTTAAACAAACCCAACCCAAATTCTAAACCAACCGAACCCACCTAGTTGTTGGTTCATTTGAATACTCGTACATCTTGATAAGCTAAATTAAACCTTATTTTTACTAATAAAAAGAGGCGAAATAGACAATGGGCAAAAAAAATATACAGGGGGATACACATTGTGAATGAGTTGAGAGTTAAAAGAGATTGGGAAGATGGAGAATTTTGTTTGTAGAACCAATGCAAATTGATGCTAGTGTTTTCTATTAATTCATATTGAGGAAGGCTCTTTCGGACTAACGATTCCTCTCTAGACGAAATAACATTCGATTCCAGCAAATTACTCGACTTTGGCACCCATCCTCGACGCTTGCGGCCAACCGACTTTTGGCTCCATTCTCTTTTCTTTTCCTCTTTTTATACCTAGGAACTTGAACCAATATTCTGTATGCTGATTATTGGTATTAGGGATTTTCCTTGTAATTGATGTTCTTTTGAGGTTTTGAACTTAATTCAAGTACTTAATTCAAGTGTATGCATGATTTAATTTAGAGTTTTTAAGAATTACGATCAATTTGTAACATTGGTGTTTATTTTGATTATTACTTTGATTGTATTATAATTCGTGACAATTTGTTGTATGTCAATCATAGGAAGTAATAGGTTAGGTTAGCTTGAAAATCTAGATGGTGAGCACATTGTTATAATCAACCTAGGATTAAATCGATAGGACATTCAATCTAGATCTATCTAGTTGAATGTTCTGCCTAATTTTCCTTTGAACTTAATGCAGTTGGGTTTAGTCAAATTTTGCATGCTTTTCATCGATTTGCCTTAAATCTAACTTGTCAACTAGGACAATTCAATTCTGGCCTTTCCAATTGAATTAATTAGGTACTAGCTTCAATGGATTTAGTAACGACGAACCAATGATAAGAACATCGAACAAAGAATATCCCGCTTAACCCAAGCTAGAGTCTTCTTCAATTGAATTTTAGCTCTTTTTATTTCGCGCAATTTACTTTCATGCAATTTAAGTTTCTTGCAATCAACCATTTCTTAAAACCCCGCCCCCCCTTAGTTACTTAAATTGAAAACTTTCAATTGGGAAATTTGAAGGCTCCCTGTGTTCGACCCGACTTGCCCCTACTACTGTGTGTAAGTTAGAAGAATTTATTTGGCACGAAATTGGGCGACAAATTTTGTCCGTCATAAATTATTATAAATAAAATTCTTTCACTCACAACTTGTCCCGGGCTCTTAATGGATTATAAGCTTCTCCTAGCTCTTCTCGGCTTGGAATAATTTTAATTCTTTTTATTAGATACATTAAGATTCCATTCAATGTATGTCAAATCGATCCTTAATATTGAAAGTTGGCTTACTAGCGAGACCAAGCTAGACTAGCAAGACCTGTGTGACTAGCGAGACTTGTGAGACTAATGCGACTAGGGAGACGAGCGAGACTAGAGAGATCTGTGAGACTAATGTAGCTAACGAGACTTAGCGAGACTAGTGAGACTTGTCTCGTTCCACACCTGCACGATCGTGGTGACGCTATCTGTTTACTAGCGAGACTTGTCTCGCCCAAACTTCACCTGTCAGCCTTAAGGACACTGTCTTCATGTCCAACTAACAAAAATAGTATTTCCAGCCCAAATTAGACTTTATTTTCTCTTACAAACATGTAGACAATTTAGGTAACTAGCTTACCTTCAAAGTTTAGGGTTTAACTCCTCTTCGTTTGATAGATAACTCAAATTTCTTCCATCCTGCTCCAAACTACCTGAAACACCAAACCAGTCGCTCCTACCTACAATTGCACCTATTTTTCTTCACATTTAGCTCAGACATCTTTCACAAAAGTTATTAAGAAACCAGTTAACTTGCTAACCTCAAAATTTCAGCTCCATAAGCGATCACTATAGCTTGATATTTTTCCAACATTATAACCTGCTTAGATTGCGGTGAATTCCAAACTAGCTTCAATTTCTCTTTGAGTTTCACCAAGTTTCCTCTCAAAATCCCACTCTAATCAATTCCAAATCCCCACTTTCTTCATCTTTCGGTGCTTAGCTAAAGAGCCATAAAGGTTGGCTTTGAGGAAGATGAAAGGTCAGCAATGAAAATGAAGAAAATGATTTCCCTTTTTCATACTTATCCCACCGACTTGTTTCTCCACTCTCTCTCTCTTTTCTTCTTCTTCTTCTTCTTTTTTTTTTCTCTTAATTCTTCTACAACTTAATTCCAATTATAGCTTCCCATTCAGTTATTAATAACAAAAATAATAATAATACTAATGATAATAATATTGATGATAATCATAATCCTTAATAGCAACTTTCAACCTTGGTCTAAATGGTGATAACCCTCTTAAGTCTTTTTATATTCTAATTGGCATGTCAAAATAAATCCCAAGCTCGGTATATCTCATAAGGGTTAAAGATTAGGCTTACCAAAAGTACTCTCGGCTGAATCAACAAGCCTAACTTCCTTGACTTCTCCTCCACACCTCCTTTAATCTAAACAAGAAAATTTGTCTAATTCCACAACAATAATACAACACTTAAGTTAAGTGCTTAGAAACAAAAGTAGGGTTTACAATTTTTCTCTACTAAATCAATTGGAGGAAACTTGTCACATTTTAATCTTGTTATTAAACAAAAGTTTTTTAATCCAAACGTAATATGTTCGTTAAAGTTAATTGTTAGGATATTAGGTTTGTTGGTAGTACACTGTGTCTTTGTATCAAATATGAGAGGAATTGATGTGGTACTTTTGCCATCTTGTGATCGCTTTTACTTCATTTTGTTTTAGAATAAGTACTTAATACAGAAAAAAAAACTGAAGGGAATTGAATTTTGGCGAAAGCGTGTGATCGCGTTCTTTGATTTATTGAAAGAATTAAACATACAAAATGTAAAGAAAAGGTTAAGCATCATACCTTTGCCAACCTATAATTCTCAAATCGATAGTCTTCTCCTTGTAGTCTTCCTTTCCCAAGAGATCTCCTTCGCTATGACTCTGGTAAGGATTTGGTTTGTGGGAATCGCTTCTTTGAAAGAATGGGAAGAAGAATTTTCTTAGAATTTTTCTAAGAAAACTTGGGAGAATTAGTAGAGGAAGATTTAGTCTCTTAGAGAGTGTTTTATGAAGGCTCCCAAGGGCCCTATTTATAGAACTCTATGCGTTACTCATAATCCTATTAGGATAAACCCTCTGCAGAGATTTTAAATCAAATAATTAATAATATCCAATATTAATGAATATCTATTCAAATAATATCTCATATTAAATGGTTTAATATATCCAGATCTTATTTAAATATTTATTTTTTGCAGAATCTTTAATTTGGATCTCATCCAAATTAAATAATTAATTATTTGAATTCAATTCAAATTAATTAATTAATTTTCCTCTATTTATTTATATAGATTTTATCCAAATAAATAATTAATTATTTGAATCATATTCAAATAAATTAATTCTCCATATTATATTGTTATAATTTGAATCACATTCAAATAAAATTTATAATAAATCATGCAATTAATTGTATCCAATACAATTAATATTTTCCCTCATAAATTTGAACATTTCACAATTTTCTTTCAACATAGTTGATCTTTGTTGATCGGTAGTGAGCTAATAAGGGGATTCTATGGATCTACATATCAGAAGCTCCAACGATATAAGATTAATCGGCTAAACTCATTAACCACATTAATCAATATTTGTTAATTGTGGATATGCTCCACTAAAGACCTACAGCTGCACTCTTCTCACTGCAGATATATTTCTGTGTCTATGGATATAGACCAATAATAGCAAATTAGTTATTCACAAGTGTTCGTAACACCAGTTAGGTCAAATTACCGTTTTTTCCCTAGGTTACTTCTAAATCCTTAAGTACCAGTGCTCCTCTAACGAACAACCTGTTTATGGTCCAACCATTAAAAAAAAATCTCTCTCAGGCTAGTGAGAGGGCAGGGCTCTTTGTTCAAGTCCCGGAGACACCACTTAAGGGAACATTTAACTACTTACCCTAAAAATGAGAATGAGTGAATTCTATCTTGTATAATTATGTCCCCAACTCCCCGCTCGGTCTTGTTCCCAAGATGGTAGCCATACTAAGTCTGCAAACGGCCACTCTCACCCATAAAAATCAAAGGACAATCCCTCGTGGACAGGAATTCATAATATACTCAGGATTAAGACTAAGTTGCCTAGGTTATCCTATTGAAATAGAAATCTAACTAGTCAACTAAGTTACATCTAGTGATTACTATTTTGTGGTCTGGTCTTATGCAAACTCATTGCATAGGATACCCTCACTCACATGTTACCTACAAGAATGCGATAGATCATTGCGTTTGTATCAAATACAAAGTGGGTCGTATCCACAGTGTCACCAAGATAAGGTATCCAGCCTTATCCCTATATTATAGACCCTTTAGACTGTATCTTGAACATTGGTCTCCATATGTCCCCATATACAGTTCAAGACTCATAAAATAGTCTAGAATGTTATTGGATTTAGAGTTATTAAGACAAAACAAACAAAAACAATCAATAACGCTTATTAAAGTAACACATCAATAACTCTTTATTAATGATTTAATTATGGTTAAATAATTATATTCACAATCTATGAGTTTTAGGGCATAAAACCGAACAAAAACAATATTCACAAATGCAATTTTAACAAGCTAAATATGACTTTTATAGTAAAAAAGAAAAATACCTTTGAAGACTTTTCTTCTTTCCTTAGCAATTTCTTATTCTTTCTCAACGATCTCACGAATGAAGACGCCTTCGAATGATTTCTTTGGATGTTGATAAAGCTTGAGAGAGGCGGATTTGCCTTTTTCTTTTTTCATGAAAAAAGAACTCCGTTAGCCAAATTGCAAAACTCCCATAATTAAAGTGAGAAAGGGGAGTTGACTCCCCTCTGGCAGTACCACATTCCCCTACAATTAAATTAAATTGAATTAAATATTAATTAATAAATAAATTAATAATTAAATATTAATCAAGAAATCAATCAATCAATTAATAATTAAATATTAATTAATTTAATATCTCATACTTAATTAAATACATATTTGAATCATGTTCAAATACATTTCTCTCCCATAACCTATAGTTTTAATTTGAATGTTATTTGAAATAAACTTTATATTATAATATATCTATATACATTATATTAATTGCATCATATACAATTAGCCTAAAATCCCGTTAGACAATTTGGCTTGAACTACTCTAACTAAGAACTCCCGCTAACTCGTTCTCCCACATTGTGTAGGGGTATGGAGCTCGCTCGCCCAGTCAAAGAGAGGATATCTCAGCTAGAAAAAGGCGATTCGTATCATTCCTTGGACTGACTTAACTAAAAAACTCTTAACTAAAGAACAACTAATGCAACTGGTGCCCTCAGGGTGGATATCTATCTCAAATCCAAAGAGCAACAAAGAAACTATCTAGCTTTAATTACTTTAATAGCTCTGGTAGGTCTCTCTACTATACTAACTAGTACTAGTAGGGTGGTTACCTTCAAATACGTTAATTTGCCCTTTTTTAAACCTTCTTTGTCAACAAGAGCCCTGCCTTGGTCTTCAATCCCCTTGAGCTACTAGCGAGCATCCCTGCTTTCTTTGAAGCGTGCATTGGTCACATAGATGACTTCGTTAAGGAAAGCTGCTTGAAAAGTGCTCATCTCTTCGTTCTCCTCCCTTCCGCTAATGTGAATATCCCGTTCTTGGTTCTTAAAGATATGTCTCCAACCGAGTTAACATTTCAATTTCTTTCAAACTCTTGATCCTTGTTTTACCCGTTATGAGCTAGTAGGGAGACCTAATAGACCTATAAATTATAAGCTCCAAAAATTTGAGATTTAATTACTAAATTCTTTAATTAGATAAATCAGCATTCATTAACTATGGGGCAAACCATTAATACGGTAAGGAGAGAATTTCATCTTGTGTCGTTGAGTCGTTGACGAGCCCTCATATACAGGAGTTCATAACTTACTTAGGATTGAGATTGAGATCGAGTTACATATGATCATCCTGTGAATTACTAATCTCTTCAATTAACAGCGTTACAAAGGGAGATTAAGTATTTTCGCGGTCCAATCTTATATAAACTCTTTGTATAGGATACTTTAGTCACATGTTTTCACATGAACAATTTGGATCACATCATTTGTAACACACCACGAAAAGGCGTAAAAAGGTTTTTGCTATCCATCCATTCCCAAAGAAAATGCATGCAAGTTGATCAAAGAAGTTATACCTTCATTTTGTTTTGTTTCTTCTTCTCTTGGTTGATGGTTCTCCTTTTATCAAAGTTCATTTTGTTTTTGCTGTCGATCTATTCACAAAGAAAATGCCACAAATTTAGTTTATCAAGAAAGAAATATTGTATTCAAGGATAGAGATAACTAGGGTTTGATTAAGAAAAAAAAAATAGAAATAACCTTGCAGGGTTGGTTGAAACTATGATTCTTCTTCCCTAATCTAGTGACTAATATAGGGTAATCGTTTGAGTGAATTTTGTCTATCAGATAAGGAAGAAACAAGGATGAAACGTACGACAATGTGATGGAGAGCAAAAAATGCGTTGATAAGAGTAGGAGAATTGAGAAGAGGAAGAAAAAAGAAGAAATAAGAATCGTTTTCAAATATATGAAAATGAATCAAAATATTTACAAATATAGCAAAATTGTACTGTCTATCTGCGATAGACTACTATCTATATCTGTCTGTTTCATGATAGACACAAATAGTGGTTTATCATGATTCATCCCAGATAGACTGCTAATATTTTACTATTATTTATAAATATTTTCAATAGTTTTGTTATTTAAAATAATTTTCCAAGAAATAATGAAGAAATTGAAGAAATTGAAGAAATGTTGGATAATTTGTGAAGAATAGCATACAGTTCATGGAGGTAGAAAACAAACGTGGATTGTGGTTCAAAATGTGATTCAATTGGACACATTTTTTTTGTCGAGTCGGGTTGCGAGGATTTTTGGTCTCATCGTACATTCTAGACTTTTTCCGTTGGCTTAAGCATAATTTTGCCACATTTGTAAATTTTTTGGGCTTTGCTATATTTGTAAATATTTTGGCACATTTTGTTATATGTACAACCAACTTTCATTAACAATAAACTTCTAATAACAATGTATCACTAATATACCATTTTTCATGGATACAAGCGATAGAATGATATTGGGATAATGATCTATCAATAATAAATTTAAAATGTTCAAT
The DNA here is from genome assembly GCA_031780015.1 of Citrullus colocynthis. Taxonomy (NCBI): domain Eukaryota; kingdom Viridiplantae; phylum Streptophyta; class Magnoliopsida; order Cucurbitales; family Cucurbitaceae; genus Citrullus; species Citrullus colocynthis. The sequence goes on along the minus strand of QLSR01000126.1, from coordinate 1,490,172 downwards.
CAGTAATAGACATAAAAATAACTTACCAACATGTAAAAATAGTTGCAAATTAATAAACATAAATATAGTTTATCTAATGAACTTATTAATGGTCTATCGATAATATATATCCAAACTATTTTCTAAAAATAGACAAAAATAGTTGATAAGTGATAAATTACTCTCCAATTACAAACTCTATCACTAATAAACAATGTAACTAAGATAACTTTTTGGTAGTTTCATCTATTTTTGGATCGAAATGGTTGAATGTAATAAGTGTTTGGCAATTAGCTAGCTTATGACATTTTAATTCTTTAGAAAGATAGCTAATGTTATCTTAAGCCTATTTATAAAGATACTATTGTGTACAAAGTTTCCCATTCAAATAGGGTGTCGTGAAGATAAGATTTTATTGTTAAAATAAGGACAATAGTTTCTCTTCTTAAACTAATATGCGAGAGATATACATAATAATAATAATAATAATAATAATAATAAGTGGAGGTGTGGTCCTACCATCTAAGCAATGGTTGATAGAGATGGGAAGAATCATGTTTGAAATTTAAGTTGAAAATCTTTAGTCATAATTATTAAAATATAAATGTGATGGAAAAGGCAAATGGGAGGTATGATTATGTCTCCAATAAGAAAAGAAGGCAAGAACCCACTCTTCAATTTTAGTCTGAAATCTCTATGAATTATGATATTGGGAATCTAAGCTGTAGATAAATGTGCATAAAAATGTACGTGCATGCAGTTGCACAACGATCTGAGAACAGAGTGCAAAAGGAAGGCGGACTAACACCCCCTTTATTTATTTTTATATATATTTGAGAAAATTACTCTTTAACTTTGAGATTTATCACTATTGTACTTCTAAATCTTTAGATCAATTATTCCCTAAACTTTATGATTTCTTACAGTTACACACCTATAGGTTTAATTAGATAATAAATTCGTCCCCTACAATTTGTTAATTGTTGCAATAAATGTTCTATAATTTGTTTTTTACATTTACCCTTCTTCTTGCTGTGTATATATATATATAAGGGCTACTTGCATAAATGACATTCACAAAAATAATAGAATATGTGACACAAAGATAAAATAATTGCATATATAACATAAAAATTGGTAAAAGACTAAAAAATCCATGTCCAACCACCATTTTCCGCGCCCCTTCCCAGTTTTCTCAAATTGAAAGTCTAATAGCAGCTATCAGTGATAGCCACTGATAACTTTCAATTTGAGAAATGTGCTATTAGTTGTTATCACTATAGCTACTATCAGTGATTGCTTTCAATTTGAAGAATGTGCTATCAATTATAGTTGCTATTAGTGACAACTTTCAATTTAAGAAATATTAGGAAAACAAAACGCTTGAATCATCCCTTCCCTCCTCTCACAATCTCTGCTATCTGAGTCTCTCCCATCTAAGTCCTTGAAGTATTAACACTTATATTAACCCATCTACTATATCACGCGCACGTTATTCGCTGCCAACCTCCCCAATTCTATTTTCTTGAATTGGAAGCTATCACGGATAGTAGCTATCAGTGGTAGCCACTAATAGCTGCTTCAAGTGGCTATCACTAATTGACTTTCATCATTTGGAATCAACCTTGAAATATTAACACTTATATCTATTAGTGATAGAAAACTATCAATGGCTGTCACAGATAGACTTTTATACAATACTATTAATTTTAAAAGATTAACATTTAAAAGCTATTAGTTGCTATCACTGATGAACTTCTATCAGTGGCTATCAACTTTGATTAGCTATTAGCGGTTATCAGTTAAGTTGATGAGGTTCATACAATCCTATCCACTTATGCTTCATCTCACATTAGTTTCTCTATTTTTTTATGATTATTGATTATGAATTTTTGACTATCAATGGTTACTAATGACCATCACCAATAGACTTTCTATCAGTGACCATCTACTTTGAAATGAAATTATCAACCTTTCAAAGATTAACACTTAAAGCTATGATGCACACTTTTCGTTTTAACGGGAACTGTACAAGTCAAATTATAATATAAGACGGTTAAGTTCGAATATCGTTCCACTGAGGATCCAATTGTGAAGGTTGAAGTTACTTAGCTATTCTAGAATTGAATCAATTTTATTTGAGGATTGGAATTGAAGTTGTGATTTTAAAAAAAAACTAAAAAAAAAAAAAAAAACAAGTAAATGAGAAGCACAAGAGTCAAAGAGAGTTCTAGGGTAATGAATCCTTGTTTACTCTATTATGCAATATTCTAGGCTTCATGGGTTTTATTGTAATTCTTATGCTTAAGTGTAGAAACATAGATTCAAGTTATTTTCTCTCAAAAACAACTTTTTCTCATGCAACTCAATTGATTACTATTTCTTGAAATCAATACAAATTACATGACATTAAGAGTAGTGTTTAGCAACTTTTATTGTTTACCTAACTATTTTCATGATGGATTAACAATAATTATTTTGTTATAGATCTAGTTAGACATACAATCTCTCAACCATACATCCAACCTAACATTCGAAGATGGCCAATCAACAAGAATTAAGCACAATAACAATGAAAAACATAATGATTACAACAAAACTATGAAGAGTCTATAATATCAACACAACTTCATAAACAATTCATCAAAACCCTAAGACTAAAGAATTTAGCCGCTCATAGTTTTAAGCAACATGTTCTCAAACAAATTAGGCATAGAAAGAGTGTAAAGAAAGGAAAACTGTACTAGGAAGAAGCCCTTGATTGAGGAGGAACTGCCAAAATGTCCTTCGATCTTCACGTCAGGAACTCGAATGACACTAAACTCTTTCTCAAACTCTTCTTTCTTTCATGCAGCCAACTCACTCTTTGAGACTCTTTTGGTGTGTAGATTGGTGATTAGAGCTGCTGAAAACTTTCAAATTTATAGAGTTGATCGCTCAAAATTCTTCCCAAAAATGTAAATCTTTCAAAATAGGAACGATGGTGCAGCGGTGCTGACTGACATTAAAAGGTGGCACCGCTGCGCTACCAGATGGAGCTGTGACACTGTGCCTCATGGAAACCTACCCTTGGCGCCATGCCGTAGCGTCACGACGGTGACGCTGCGTTGAGACAGAAACTGCCCTGGGAAAAAAGCGCCGCGGCGCTACCCTATTTTTGGCAGATTTTGATTTTTCTTCACTTCTAATTTTCTTTATTTCGTCCTGAACACCACTAGCAAACAAGTGGAATCTAATAGAAACTTCCTTAATTTGAGAGAATAGAGAACACTTTTCAGGCGCTTTTCACCACCCCAAACTTAGAGATTTGCTAGTCCCGAGCAAAGAATAAAATCAAATAGAGCGAGTTTAGATGAAGAAGTGTGCAATCAACTCATGTCTCAAAGAATATCATTTAAGAGTTTAAGTAGATGCAAACATATCTTTATTGTTATTGTTTGTTTTTTTTTTTTTTTTGATTTGTTTGTTTTCTATTTTCGATTTACATTTGAGTTTCATAGCGTGTTGCACAAAAATAGATGTTATCGTTTTCTGTACAAGGATGCGTCGAGAATTACTCACGTATGATAATGATTAAGCAAGTTTTCTTATAAGAAGCCCAAGTATAAGCTCTTATAGGTTTCCTGGTGAGTCCAAGGTCGAACGCAGGGATTTGTAATAACTAGGCGTTGAGAATAGATGCTTGACTATGCGGTGGACTATACAACTAATATGTGCAAGATTTGTATGTATCTATAACTATACATAAAGAATGAATAAAATTTCCTACAACTAACAATGAGGTGGACGCGGCGATGGTTTGTCAAATGTCATTTAGTGTTAGATAGTATGCGTTGAGAATGAATGGAACCATGCCATAAAGGTAGAGTTAACGCAGGAGCTAGTTGTTACTTAAGCCTATCTAAGTATTACATATCTACAAACTGAGTTTGTGAATCCATTTTTCGATGCTTCCACACCACATTAATCTTATCTCTAAGACGCATGGTAAGTTTGCATTGGCACAAGATGAACTACATCTCTGCACTTCATCTAGTCTTGATAAATGCTAAAGATTAACCATCTACTCTCTCAAGCTAGACAGTCGTACTTACTACATTTGTTTATCAGACAATGCTATGCAAGCTAATGATATGCATTCATCAGGATGTAACATACTTCATATTGGTTAAGAAAAACTAACTCTGACATCTAACTCATTTATCATTCAAATAACATGGTGTAAGATATTTAATATGGAAATAAATGGAAGATAGTCGTCAATCAAACTTATATTAAGAAAATAATCCATTCTCTCGAATGTCATTAACAAAACATAAATAAGAAGGAGGGAAATGAAAAATAAACAGAAATGGAAGACGTCAAGCCGCCACTGGCAACTTCTTGCTTCATGGAGGCTTGAGATGGTTGCTATCTAATACATAAAATCCATAGGGTGAAGGTTCTCACTCACTGGGAGATGATTCTGAAAGTTCTCAGAATCCTTCTCTCAGACGAGCTCAAAGTGGAGGCTGGTTATGGTGGGGGAGTTGTGCAGAGCTTTCGCCTCCTGAACTAGTTTTTCTCCTCCCCTCCCTTCCTTTGAAGCTTTGGGCTTTTTATAGGCATTGAAAAGTTGAAGCTCATGATAGCCTGACACCTTTGCATTAAATTCCCTGCCCTGCTGCGTAGACTTTTTACGTGTTGTCCTTTTTCATAATGACCTGACAGCTTTTGCCCAGGCGTCCGTATTTACTATCCTCAACGCATGGTATCGACGCATGGTCTCAACGCATGGTCTAGGATGTAAGCACTGACTTATAATACCAAGTGTCGGGGAGAGCAATGCGATTGAGGTTATGCGTTACTAGAAGAAGAATAGCCGGGAAGTAGCCGAGAAGTAGCCAAGAAGTAGAGCAAAATTTTAGTTAAGTGTTGGCCAAGACCATGCATTGGAGAAGGTAGTGGGAAGTTGAATTATTTGAGGAACCATGCGTTGTTGATTGAATTACGAAGGGTTGTGAGATGAAGTAGCTGTCGCATCGAAGGATAAGTGATCATTGGCGGGGAAAGAAATATGCTTGAACCATGCGTTGAAGTCACCATGCGTCGAAGACAGCCATGCGTTGAAGTAACACTGGGTCGAAGACAGCCATGCGTTGAAGTCACCATGCGTCGAAAACAGCCATGCGTTGAAGTCACACTGCGTCCAAGACAGAACGGTTAGTAAGTTAGTAAGTTAACATAATTCCTAACAAGTCTTATGAAGGATGGTTAAGCTGAAATTGAGGTTAATCACATGAATCTTTAGGTAAAAGCAGCAACTACAGAACTGCTATGCAATCCGGAGCAACGCGGAGTGATTTTTGCATAACTGGAGAACGAAAAAGAGTTAAGCCTTGAAATTTTGAGGTAAGCTGTGGAACTTAATTCTTTACAAGTTTGTAGAAGAAAAGAAGTCTTAATATGGGTTGGAAATGCGTTTTTAGCAGGGATTAAGCAGAGACAGCAAAGCTGTAACAGTCAGCTTTGTTAAGAAGAAGATAAAACTCAAATGTTGGTATAATAGCAAAAGTGAGCTGCAGGCAAAGTGTTCTTTGAATTGAAGTCTAACAGAAGGTTAAGCAACACCGAGTAGTAATAGCCTTAGTGTTTAAGGCTTGAGAATGAACTAGCGGAAGTTTGACCGCATGATAAACTATAGGCATTGTGCATATGTTGAATCGTTGTATATATTAAAGTGAATGGAAAAGAAGTATAACAAGGGAAAATATTTGTTTCAGGCCAAGAGGAGATAGGAAAGGCTTATAATCCATTCAAGGCCTAGAAAGAGTTGTGAGTGACACTTCTTTTACTTTAAAATGATTTTGTTGAACATGACAGTTCGGTTTTCCAACGAAATGCGAATTTGTGATTAATTGATTTATGAAGCATATTTATGTTCTTAAAGCTATTGAAAAGCATGTTCATGAAATGTTATTGATATAATAATTGTCCTGTATTCTTATGAACGATTTGTATACGAACGGGTTGTTTAAAATGTTGCTTCTAAAAAAATAAAATGTTTTAGAGGAGGCTCAATGCTAGTAAGGCATGTGAGTTTCCCCGGGACCCAATACTTGGGCAACTCGCCTATAAAATGTTGTAGAGGAGGCTCAATGCTAATAAGGCATGTGAGTTTCCCCGGGACCCAGTACTCAAGGACATGAGAAGGTACTTGGGCAACCCGCCATATTTCTATGTGCACATAGAGGTTATATGCTGGTGCATTGAGTCTTGCTCCGCATCGAGCCTTATATGTTTTCGACGTTGGGGTGTTGAATTTTGCTCCACTTCAACTACGGGAAAAATATTGTATCTAAACTGTTGCCTTATGATTTGTTTAAAAATCATGTATGAAGTGATAAGGGCAATTAAGTTTGTTTTAACTAATGTATTTGAAGTGATTACATGTTTTATCTTTTATGTTGAACTCAGTTTTACTACTGATGATTTCCGAACTAAAATGGTTTGTTAACATTGTCACTCACAGGGCCTTTAGCTCATGTTTTCAATGTTTTGTTTCCCCTCCAGGTAGCAAGGACGTTTCTGGTGCTTTGGCTACTCCCACTCGCCCTGCTTAAGCTTCAAGACTCTGAATAATTCGACTTGTTGAAGTGTTAGTTGTATGTTAAACCTTAATTAGGTTGCATGTAGATATGTATGTACAATTACAAGGGGTTAAACTATGGGTTGTGTAAGGACATGTAAAAGAGTTGAGGAATTTAGTTATTCTTTCCTATATGTTATGCTTGAAATGTTTTAGAATGTGGAGATTACATTGTGAACAGTTCAGAATGTGTGTGAAGGAACGGATGGTATACGTCACAAGAGGGGTGATGTATACTGTCCTCACATCTCCTTTCAGGTTGTGCAGGTAAACTTGGGAGGGGGTGTGACAAGTTGGTATCAGAGCGAAAGAGTCTTGGGAATAGGACCATGCATTATAGTGTAGGAGCATGTAAATGTTTAGCCAATAATAACATGGTGTTATCATATAGGAAAACATGCCACCTCGAAGCAGGCGAGTAAGGCAATCAGCAACCGAAACTCCTCAGGCTACTGGAGATCGAGGGAATATGTCAGAGGGTGAATCTAGTCATCCTCGAGTTGAAGTTAATGTTGAAGAACAGATATTTACCAGAATTGCAGAAAGATTAGCTGCAGGCATAGGATCAATACAATCAGATCCTGAAAAGAAGTATAGTATTGAAAGATTGAAGGCCTTAGGTGCTACTACTTTTGAAGGCACTGTAGACCCTGCTGAAGCAGAGTCATGGTTAAACTTACTGGAGAAATGTTATCGTGTAATGCGGTGCCCTGATGATAGGAAGGTGAAGTTAGCAGTATTTTTGCTCCAAAAAGCGGCAGAAGATTGGTGGAAGATGGTAGAAAGTAGAAAAGAAGACATGGAAGGAATAGATTGGAATGAGTTTAAAAAGGCATTCCAAGAGAAATATTATCAAAGATCTTTCCGAGATGCCAAACGTAATGAGTTTTTAAGGTTGATACAAGGATCCATGTCAGTAGCAGAATATGAGAAGAAGTATACAGAGTTATCTAAATATGCCATGACAATTGTTGCAGATGAGCATGATAAATGCAAGAGATTCGAAGAAGGTTTACGGGAGGAGATACGTACTCCTGTAACTGCTAGTGTTGAATGGACAAATTTCTCCAAACTCTTAGAAGCAGCTATGCGAGTTGAAAGGAGTTTGATGGAAAAGAGAATGGAGTGTGAATCAGCAAGAGGTGGACGTGCAATTCCTTCCTTTAACACTACTCAGGGACAGTCTGGTAGGAGATTTGTACCAGGTGTAATTAGTGGAGGAAATTTCAAAGGCGTCGAATGAGCAAGGTAAAAGTACTTCCAAGGGTAGTATTGGAGGAGGCGCACAGAGACAAGGACTGAGGAATTTTAGTGGACCAGCTCAGTCAGTGGAAGGCTCTCAAAGTGGACAACTTGGTGAGTCCACAGCTAGTTTCATGAGGAAACCGTTGTCCCACCTACGGGAAACACCATTGGGGACAATGTAAGAGCAATGAATGTTATCATTGTGGACAAAGGGGTCACTATAAACGAGAATGCCCCCAGTTAAAGCAAGAAGTCAAAGCTGAACAGAGAACTGGTTCTATTACTGCTAATCAACCACAAAGACCTGCAGTAATTATTGATGAAGGAGCTAGTGGATCAAGACAAAAGGGAGCTACAGGTCGACCTAGACAGCAAGGGAAAGTCTTTGCTATGACTCAACAAGAAGCTGATGAGACTCCTAACGTTGTTACTGGTACAACTCCTATTTGTCATACTTCTGCTCATGTTTTGATAGATCCTGGTCCTACTCATTCTTTTTTTCCTAGAATATTTACTGTAAATATAGATTCCGAATTAGAATCATTGTTTGAAGAACTGTATATATATATACTCTTGTTGGCGATGTGCTTGTGACTAATGGAGTGTATAGAGATTGTGTAGTTGAAATCAATGGTGTAACCATGACAGCTAACTTAGTTCCTTTGAATATTCAAGAGTTTGATGTTATATTGGGAATGGATTTCCTGTTTAAATATCGAGCTACCATAGATTGCTCCAGAAGGAAGTTGTGTTTAAAGGAAGTGAGGGAACTGAAGTTACTTTTAGGGGAGATAGGAAAATACTACCTACTTGTGTGATATCAGCAGTTAAGGTAAGGAAGTTGTTAAGCAAGGGTTGTTCAGCGTACCTTGCTTATGTGATTGATACACAGGGTAGTAAGTTGAGACTAGAGGATATTCCAGTGGTAAGTGAATTTCTGGATGTGTTTACTGAGGAACTACCTGGTTTGCCGCCCGATAGAGAAATAGAATTTTCTATTGATCTGATTCTAGGAACCACACCAATTTCGCAAACTCCATATAGAATGGCACCAAAGGAATTGAAGGAATTGAAAGTACAGTTGCAGGAATTGATTGATAAGGGGTATGTACGACCCAGTGTGTCACCGTGGGGAGCACCCGTGTTGTTTGTCAAGAAGAAGGATGGCACACTTAGATTATGCATTGATTACCGCCAGTTGAACAAGGTAACGATACGTAATAGCTATCCATTGCCTCACATTGATGATTTATTTGACCAACTAAATGGTGCATCGGTGTTTTCCAAGATTGGTTTACGATCTGGATATCATCAGGTAAAGATTAAAGAGACAGATATTCCAAAGACTGCTTTTAGAACGAGGTATGGACATTATGAGTTTCTAGTAATGCCTTTTGGATTGACTAATGCTCCAGCAGTATTTATGGATCTTATGAATCGAATATTCCATCCGTACCTTGATCAGTTTGTTGTAGTATTCATTGATGATATACTAGTATATTCTGAGAACATGGAGAAGCATACGGAACACCTCCGAATAGTATTACAGACATTGCGTGCAAAAAGGTTGTATGCGAAATTCAGTAAGTGTGAATTTTGGCTGTACTGTGTTATATTTTTAGGGCATGTGGTGTCAGCAGAAGGGGTAAGTGTAGATCCACAAAAGATCGAAGCGATAGTTGACTGGGAACGACCTACGAATCTGACGGAAGTTCGTAGTTTTCTGGGATTAGCAGGTTATTATCGCCGATTTGTGGAAGGATTTTCGAAAATAGCATTACCCAAGTTTGACTAGAAAGGCAGCCAATTTTGAATGGACTAGTGAATGTGAACAGCTTCAAAAGTTGAAGGAAAAACTAGTGACAGCACCAGTATTGTCATTGCCTACATCTGGAGCAGAGTTTGAAATTTATTGCGATGCGTCACGCCAGGGATTAGGTTGTGTACTTATGCAGAAAGGAAAGGTGATTGCCTATGCGTCGAGGCAATTAAAGAAACATGAGTGCAATTACCCGACGCATGACTTAAAGTTGGCTGCAGTCATATTAGCTCTAAAAATCTGGAGACATTATTTGTACGGAGAGAGATGTCGTATTTTAACTGATCATAAAAGTTTGAAGTATATCTTTAATCAGAAGGAATTGAACTTGCGACAAAGAAGATGGATGGAATTGATTAAAGACTATGATTGCTTGATAGAATACCATCCCAAAAAGGCTAATGTTGTAGCCGATGCATTGAGTAGGAAGTCGAGGCAAGCCAAGGCGTTATTGAACACTGTTAGTGCAAAATTGACAAAAAAATTTAAACGCTCGAATGCGTCTTTATTAGTAGACAAGTTAGGGGTTTTGTTTGCACACTTCCATTTGAGACCCACCTTGATAGAGGAGATTGTGAATAAACAAATGGAAGATGATGTACTTAGGAAAATAATGGAAGAAGTGAATCTTAAGAAAAGGAGGGATTTCGATATAAGAACTGATGGAGCTTTAATGAAACAAGGAAGGGTATGCGTTCGTAATGATGCGTTACTGAAAAATGTCATTCTAGAGGAAGCTCATAGTTCTGCATATGCAATGCATCCTGCTAGTACAAAGATGTACAGGACTTTGAGGGAATATTATTGGTGGCCAGGTATGAAACGGGAAATTGCTGAATGTGTAGCAAGATGTTTAATATGTCAGCAAGTTAAACCAGAAAGACAAAGACCTGGTGGACTTTTAAAACCACTTCCTGTACCTGAGTGGAAATGGGAGTATATTACGATGGACTTCTTATTTGGTCTTCCTAAAACCCCAAATGGATATGATGGAATATGGGTGATAGTAGACAGATTTACTAAAACTGCACGATTCCTACCTGTTAAAGAGACTTTTACCTTAAATAAATTGGCCAAACTATATGTTGATAGAGTAGTAAGTCAGTATGGAGCTCCCGTATCTATTGTTTTTTATAGAGATCCAAGGTTTACATCTAAGTTTTGGCCAAGTCTGCAACAAGCGTTGGGAACTAAACTTAAGTTTAGTACAGCCTTCCATCCTCAAACAGATGGGCAATCAGAAAGAACGATTCAAACTTTAGAGGATATGTTGCGTGCCTGTGCGTTGCAATTTAAAGGAAGCTGGGATACTCAGCTATCTTTAATGGAATTTGCTTATAATAATAGCTACCATTCTAGTATTGGAATGGCACCTTATGAGGCATTGTATGGCAGGCGATGCAGAACTCCCATATGTTGGGGTGAAGTAGGAGAATGAAAGTTGTTAGGACCAGTAGTCCAAACTCATCTGAGAACGTGAAATTCATAAAAGAAAGATTAAAAACTGCACAAGATCGACAGAAGAGTTATGCTGATAAGAGATGTCGAGATTTAGGATTCGAAGTTGGTGACAAAGTTTTCTTGAAACTATCCCCTTGGAAAGGAATATTGAGATTTGGAAGAAAAGGAAAATTGAGTCAAAGATATATTGGACCTTATGAAATTTTGGAACGCATAGGACCTTCAGCTTATCGACTAGCATTACCTATGGAGTTGCCCAAAGTACATGATGTATTTCATGTTTCTTTATTGAGGAAATATATTCCAGACCCCACTCATGTTTTAGAGGCTCAACCTATCCAAGTAAATGAAGATTTATCTTATGAAGAAGAATCTGTGCAAATTCTTGACCGCAAGGAACAAGTATTGAGAACAAAAACTATACCGCTTGTTAAGGTTCTATGGAGAAATCATCAAATTGAAGAAGCGACATGGAAAAGTGAAGATCAAATGAAAGATAAGTATCGTCACCTTTTCTTACAGTGACCTTAGTTGAATTTCGAGGACGAAATTCTTAAAAAGGAGGTAAGGAATTGTAAGCACTGACTTGTAATACCAAGTGTTGGGGAGAGCAATGCGATTAAGGTTATGCGTTACTAGAAGAAGAATAGCCGAGAAGTAGCCAAGAAGTAGAGCAAAATTTTAGTTAAGTGTTGGCCAAGACCATGCGTTGGTGAAGGTAGCGGGAAGTCGAATTATTTGAGGAACCATGCGTTGTTGATTGAATCACGAAGGGTTGTGAGATGAAGTAGCCGTCGCATCGAAGGATAAGTGATCATTGGCGGGGAAAGAAATATGCTTGAACCATGCGTTGAAGTCACCATGCGTCGAAGACAGCCATGCGTTGAAGTCACATTGCGTTGAAGACAGCCATGCGTTGAAGTCACCATGCGCTGAAGTCACATTGCGTCCAAGATAGAACGGTCTTGACGCGATAAAGCTAGTGGTGTGAATGACTATGTTCTATGCGTCGGAAGTAAGAGGCGCCGAGAACATCATGCGCTGAGAGCAGTTAGTGGCTGAATGCGCTGAAGGAGAATATAGATATGAGTGCCTTGCGTCGAAGAGAAAACCCACGCCAGCCTACGGGTGAGGGATAAGTCAGTATTATCATCTCGGTACTTGTGAGGGATAAGTCGGCAGTATATATAGGTGAGTTTAATCACTTTCAGACATTTTTTGAGAGCTTAAGTCGGTTTCATCTTTCAGAGAAACCACAAGAGAAGGAAGAGGAAGGTGTTCTTATAGTTTTTGGGCGAAATTCTACCCGTTTTGGTGCTCAAATCCGAGCAGGGAAAGAGGATTGATTGAAGACGCACAGAATTAACAGTGGTCGATGTTTGGAGTAGAACGACTCAAGGAAGCCGGGTTTAGGGCTGAAATTTTGAGGTTAGTAAGTTAACATAATTCCTAACAAGTCTTATGAAGGATGGTTAAGCTGAAATTGAGGTTAATCACATGAATCTTTAGGTAAAAGCAGCAACTACAGAACTGCTATGCAATCCGGAGCAACGCTGAGTGATTTTGGCATAACTGGAGAACGAAAAAGAGTTAAGCCTTGAAATTTTGAGGTAAGCTGTGGAACTTAATTCTTTACAAGTTTGTAGAAGAAAATAAGTCTTAATATGGGTTGGAAATGCGTTTTTAGCAGGGATTAAGCAGAGACAGCAAAGCTGTAACAGTCAGCTTTGTTAAGAAGAAGATAAAACTCAAATGTTGGTATAATAGCAAAAGTGAGCTGCAGGCAAAGTGTTCTTTGAATTGAAGTCTAACAGAAGGGTAAGCAACACCGAGTAGTAATAGCCTTAGTGTTTAAGGCTTGAGAATGAACTAACGGAAGTTTGACCGCATGATAAACTATAGGCATTGTGCATATGTTGAGTCGTTGTATATATAAAGTGAATGGAAAAGAAGTATAAATAGGGGAAATATTTGTTTCAGGCCAAGAGGAGATAGTAAAGGCTTATAATCCATTCAAGGCCTAGAAAGAGTTGTGAGTGACACTTCTTTTACTTTAAAACGATTTTGTTGAACATGATAGTTCGGTTTTCCAACGAAATGTGAATTTGTGATTAAATGATTTATGAAGCATATTTATGTTCTTAAAGCTATTGAAAAGCATGTTCATGAAATGTTATTGATATAATAATTGCCTTGTATTCTTATGAACGATTTGTATATGAACGGGTTGTATAAAATGTTGCTTCTAAAAAAATAAAATGTTTTAGAGGAGGCTCAATGCTAGTAAGGCATGTGAGTTTCCCCGGGACCCAGTACTTGGGCAACCCGCCTATAAAATGTTTTAGAGGAGGCTCAATGCTAATAAGGTGTGTGAGTTTCCCCGGGACCCAGTACTCAAGGACATGAGAAGGTACTTGGGCAACCCGCCATATTTCTATGTGCACATAGAGGTTATATGCTGGTGCGTTGAGTCTTGCTCCGCATCGAGCCTTATATGTTTTCGACGTTGGGGTGTTGAGTTTTGCTCCACTTCAACTAAGGGAAAAATATTGTATCTAAACTGTTGCCTTATGATTTGTTTAAAAATCATGTATGAATTGATAAGGGCAATTAAGTTTGTTTTAACTAATGTATTTGAAGTGATTGCATGTTTTATGTTGATGTTGAACTCAGTTTTACTACTAATGATTTCCGAACTAAAATGGTTTGTTAACATTGTCACTCACTGGGCCTTTAGCTCATGTTTTACTACGAGAAGGGCTTGTAGCTAAGATATGGACATAAGGAAAGAAGTGATGGACGCATGATAGTATGTGGTTAAGGTACAAATGTATAACCTGGTCAAAAGGAGGAAGGTCGGGAGGAAGAAAGAGAATAAAGAAGCTAAACATTAAAAAGGAGAAGTAGATGGACGCATAGGGGCACTAAGTTGTATGCATGGTTCGTATCTCGGAACAAGTCAAATGCATAAGATAAATTTATAAAGGTTACGTGGTTTCATTTAGACTTAACACTTTATAAGGAGTAGGTGTCCGGTTGCATGTTGGATGTGTCATGCAAGGTGACAGGTGGCAAACAAGGGGCAAAAAGAGAGGTGAAGTTGGACGGCAAAAACCTTCATCCTAAAACTATAAATAGGACCTTGAGGGAAAAGGAGCAGGGAGGATCCTTAAGTCGGGACTCTTGAGAGAAAGGAGAGAGAGAAGGCTAAAAAGAGTAATCCTTGCGTCCTTAGAGGGAGTCTGCGGCCAGGAGAGGAGGTATTCCTAGCTACCTTGCATTCAACAAGTTGTTGGTATTTAGGGAAACTGAAGCCACTTTGTGTCCAACAATGTTATCAGAAAGGGGAAATTATTAGCTTTGCGTTCAAGATAAACTCTGCGTTCAAGATAGATTGTGTTCAAGGAGATCTGTGAGTTGAAAGGGGTGAAGCCGGAAGAGCTCATTGGAAGGCTACACCTTGCGTTTAGGGGATCAACTTTGTGTTCAAGTGCAGGGTTGCGTTCAACTAAGCTATCTGAAGGAAAAATAGGTTGCTTTGCGTTTCAAATTAAAAACGCTGTGAGTAACACTAATGTTTTCAAAATAAGAATGCGTTCTCTGTGATTAATATCAATGGTTTTGGAATATGATTATGCATTCATGAGTTTTCAACGTGTATATCATGCGTTTATAGTTAAAAAGCATTTAAGCATGTTGTTTGATATTATATGATTCTTATGGAAGATTTGGAAAGGAGTTTATTGAAAAGCATGCTGTTTGATATTATATGATTTTATAGAAGATTTGGAAATGAGTTTATTGAAAAGCATGTTGTTTGATATAATATGATTTTATGGAAGATTTGGAAATGTTTAACTTATGAATTTATGATACGATGTTTCCAAAACATGTTATGTATTTTATAAAATCTTGAAATGACGCCAAAGCTCAAGGACTTGAAGAAGGCCAATGGGTAGCCGGAATATAGAAAAGGTACCCAATGTTGAGGGACTCGAAGAAGGCAAATGGGTAACTTGGATATGGAAATGGGACCCCAATGCTCAAGGACTTAAAGAAGGCATATGGGTAGCCTGGATTATAATACCTATGTGCACATAGAGGAATATACGACGCTGATGTTGTCACACCCCCTCCCAAGTTCTCCTGCTTAACCTGAAAGGGGACGTGAGGATAGTATGCATCACCCTTTTTGTGACGCATACCATCCATCCCTTCACACACATCCTGAACTATTCCCAATAAATTTCACATTCTAAGACATTTGAATATCACATATAGGAAAGTATAAACAAGTCAAACCACTTCTTCAACTCATTCATATGTTCTATTACAATCCATGGTTCAATCTCTTACAATTATACACGTATATCTACATGCCACCTAATAGAGGTTTAACATACAACAACATTTCCACAAGTCGGGTTTTTCGGAATCTCGAAGCTTAAGCAGGGCCAGTTGGAGTAGGCAAAGCACCTGGAACGTCCTTGCTACCTGGAGGGGAAAGAAAACATTGAAAACATGAGCTAAAGGCCCAGTGAGTGACCATTTTAACAAACCATTTTGTTTGTAAATCATCAGTGATAAAACTGAGTTCAACATCAACATAAAACATGCAATTACTTCCAAATACATTAGTTAAAACAAACTTAATTGCCCTTATCAATTCGTACAGGATTTTTAATAAATCATACGAAAACAATTGAAGTGCAATACTTTTCCCTTAGTTGAAGTGGAGCAAAACTCAACACCCCAACGTCGAAAACATATAAGGCTCGATGCGGAGCAAGACTCAACGCACCAGCATATAACCTCTATGTGCACATAGGAACATGGCGGGTTGCCCAAGTACCTTCTCATGTCCCTCAGTACTGGGTGCCGGGGAAACTCACGTGCCTTCTCAAGTCCATCAGCACTGAGCCTCCTCTTAAACGTTTTTCTTTTAAGAAGTAACACTTTATACAAACAAATCGTATGCAATCATTTATAAGAACTCAGGGCAACTATACTTCATCAATAACATTTCATAAACATACTTTTCAATAACTTTAAGAACATAAAGTATGCTTCATAAATCATTTGATCACAAAATCGTATTCCATTGGAAAACCGAACTAACATATATAACAAAGATTGCTTTAGGGTAAGAAAAGTGTCACTCACAACTCTTTCTAGGCTTTGAGGGGATTATACGTCTTCCCTATCTCCTCTTGGCCTGAAATAACAACTTTCTCTTGTTATACTTCTTTTCCATTCATGAAACATAAGCAACAACTCATTATATACTTAATAAGAGCTCGGCATGTGATTCAGCTATCATTAGTTCATTCTCAAGCTTTTAGCACTAAGGCTATTACTACTACCCTTATGTGAACTCCAATTCAGAGAACACTTTGTATATAGCTCATTCTTGCTAATAATCCAATGTTTGAACTTTATCTTTCTCTTGACAGAGCTAACTGCTACAGCTTGGATCTCTTTGCTTAAACCTTGTTAAAAACGCATTTTCAGTTCACATTAAGACTTCTTCCCTTGTACAAACTTTTAAAGAATTGAGTTTCACAGCTTACCTCAAAATTTCAAGGCTTAACTCTTTATCGTTCTTCAGTTATGCCAGAATTACTTCGCGTTGCTCCAATTTGCATAACAGTTCTGTTGCTGCTGCTTTTACCTAGAAATTCATATGATGAACTTCACTTTCAGCTTAACCATCCTTCATAAGACTTGTTAGGAATTACGTTAACTTACTAACCTCAAAATTTCAGCTCTAAACTCGGCTTCCTCGAGTCGTTCTACTCCAAACATCGACCATTGTTCAATCTGTGCGTCTGCAAATCAATCTTCTATTTCAGTTCTGATTTTGGCACCAAAACGAGTGGAATTCTGCTCGAAACTATAAGAATACCTTTCTCTACTTTCCTTTGTGGTTTCTCTAAAAGATGGGACCGACTTAAGTTCTTGAAATGTCTAAAAATGATTAAACTCACTTATATATACTGCCGACTTATGTAAGCACTGACTTGCAATACCAAGTGTTAGGAGAGCTATGCGTTTAAGGTTATGGTTTTATGCGTCGTCAAAAGGAGAATAGCCGAGAAGTAGCCAAGAAGGGGTGAAATTTCGGTTAAGTATTGGCAAAGACCATGCGTTGATGAATGAAGTGGAAGTTGAAATATCTTGGGAATCATGCGTTGTTGAGTAAGTTGTGAAGGGCTGTGAGTTGAAGTAGTTGTCTTGTCGAAGAATAAATGATCATTGTCAGGAGAACAAATATACTTAGAGCATGCGTTGAAGTCACTATGCGTTGAAGGCGCCACCATGCGTCGAAGACAGCCGTGCGCTGGAGCCACATTGCATCCAAGACAGAAAGGTCTTGATGCGATGAGCTAGTGTGTGTAAGACTATGTGTGTATGCGTCGGAGGTAGGAGGCGCCGAGAACACTATGCGCTGAGAATGATTAGTGCTGAAGGCGCTAAAGGAAAATTTAGACATGAGTGCCCTGCGTTGAGGAGAAGACTAGCACCAGCCTGCGGGTGAGTAAGTCGGCATTATCATCTCGGTACTTGTGATGCATAAGTCGGCAGTATATATAGGTGAGTTTAATCATTTTCAGACATTTCAAGAACTTAAGTCGGTCCCATCTTTCAGAGAAACCACAAAGGAGAGCAGAGGAAGGTGTTCTTATAATTTCGGGCGAAATTCCACTCATTTTGGTGCCAAAATCAGAACTGAAACAGAAGTTTGATTTGCAGACGCACAAATTGATCAGTGGTTGATGTTTGGAGTAGAACGACTCGAGGAAGCCGAGTTTAGAGCTGAAATTTTGAGGTTAGTAAGTTTACGTAATTCCTAACAAGTCTTATGAAGGATGGTTAAGCTGAAAGTGAAGTTAATCATATGAATTTCTAGATAAAAGCAGCAGCAACAGAACTGTTATGCAACTGGAGCAACGCGAAGTAATTCTGGCATAACTGAAGAACGATTTCGTTAAGGCTTGAGATTTTGAGGTAAGCTGTGGGACTTGATTCTTTACAAGTTTGTAGAAGGGAAGAAGTCTTAATATGAACTGGAAATGCGTTTTTAATAGGGCTTAAGTAAAGAGATCCAAGCTGTAGCGGTTAGCTCTGTCAAGAGAAAGATAAAGTTCAAACATTGGATTATCAGCAAGAATGAGCTGTATACAAAGTGTCCTCTGAATTAGAGTTCAACAGAAGGGTAAGGAGTGGCTAGAAGTAATAGCTTTAGTGCTTAAAGCTTGAGAATGAACTAATGATAGCTGAATCGCATACCTAGCTCTAAATATTAAGTATATGATGAGTTGTTGTGCATGTTTGATGAATAGAAAAGAAGTGTAACAAAGAAAAATGTTTGTTTCAGGCCAAGAGGAGATAGGAAGGGCTTGTAACCCATTCAAGGCCTAGAAAGAGTAGTGAGTGACACTTTTCTTACCCTAAAGCAATCCTTGTTATATATGTTAGTCCGGTTTTCCAATGGAATACGATTTTGTGATCAAATGATTTATGAAACATACTTTATGTTCTTAAAGTCATTGAAAAGTATGTTTATGAAATGTTATTGATGTAATATAGTTACCCTGAGTTCTTATAAATGATTGCATACGATTTGTTTGTATAAAGTGTTACTTCTTTAAAGAAAAACGTTTAAGAGGAGGCTCAGTGCTGATGGACTTGAGAAGGCACGTGAGTTTCCCCGGCACCCAGTACTGAGGGACATGAGAAGGTACTTGGGCAACCCGCCATGTTCCTATGTGCACATAGAGGTTATATGCTGGTGCGTTGAGTCTTGCTCCGCATCGAGCCTTATATGTTTTCGACGTTGGGGTGTTGAGTTTTGCTCCACTTCAACTAAGGGAAAAGTATTGCACTTCAACTGTTTTCGTATGATTTATTAAAAATCCTGTACGAATTGATAAGGGCAATTAAGTTTGTTTTAACTAATGTATTTGGAAGTAATTGCATGTTTTATGTTGATGTTGAACTCAGTTTTATCACTGATGATTTACAAACAAAATGGTTTGTTAAAATGGTCACTCACTGGGCCTTTAGCTCATGTTTTCAATGTTTTCTTTCCCCTCCAGGTAGCAAGGATGTTCTAGGTGCTTTGCCTACTCCAACTCGCTCTGCTTAAGCTTCGAGATTCAGAAAAACCCGACTTGTGGAAGTGTTGTTGTATGTTAAACCTCTATTAGGTGGCATGTAGATATACGTGTATAATTGTAAGAGATTGAACCATGGATTGTAATAGAACGTTTGAATGGGTGAAGAAGTGGGTTGTCTTGTTTATACTCTTCTATATGTGATATTTAAATGTCTTAGAACGTGAAATTTATTGTGAATAGTTCAGGATGTGTGTGAAGAGATGGATGGTATGCGTCACAAAAGGGGTGATGTATACTATCCTCACGTCCCCTTTCAGGTTAAGTAGGTGAACTTGGGATGGGGTGTGACAACTTATGCATCACAAGTACCGAGATGATAATGCCGACTTACTCATCCGTAGGCTGGCGTTGATCTTCTCCTCGACGCAGGGCACTCATGTCTGAATTCTCCTTCAGCGCCTTCAGCAATTAACCATAACCTCAAACGCATAGCTCTCCCAACACTTGGTATTGCAAGTCAGTGCTTACAGATGTGTTGAGGTTACTCCACACAGCTAAGGATAATTGATGTTGGGTAGCGTAGAGCTCGGCTCCGCGTCAACTAAGGAAATGATACGAAATGTTTTCGACATTGAGTAGCGTAGAGCTCAGCTCCGCCTCAACTAAGAAAAATGATATGAAATGTTTTCGACGTTGAGTAGCGTAGAACACTGCTCTACCTCAACTAAGGAGAATGATTTGAAACAAACGGAATTTCTGAGTATTTTTCTTTGAAATATACATGGATGATTGAACAATGGCATTTGAGCATGTTTTGCAAGAATATGATTCGAATCGATATTTTATATGGGTGATTGATAATGTTTATATTATGATCAGTTTTATAGTTAAAGTAAAATATTTCTAAAATCGTTACTCACTGGGCTATTAGCTCATCCTTTCATATGTTTTCCATTTTTTAGGTAGCATAATAGTTTCTGTTGCCGGTTGAAGTCAAGGTTTGTCAAGAATTAGTGGTATCATTATCCTAGGAAGTGTGGTCAAATGGGAAAGCTAAAGTAAGTTCGACAGTGGGAGTTAACTGGGAAGTCGATGACTGCTGTCCTCATGCTCCGTCTCGGGCTACGGGAGGGTAGTTCGGGATGGGGTGTGACATCCATGTATACTCATTACAACTTTAACATTTAAAAAGATTGGCATATAAAGCTCATATATTTTTGTGTACACTTCTTTTTTCACGGCGTGTATATTCTTTTCTTTTTTCTTAGTCTAAGATTACAAACTATCATGCATTTTCACTCTCTAACCGGTGGGACTTTTCAAAGTGATAACCAAATACAGCCGACTTAATCCTTTTTTTCAGTCAAAGATTCTGAATTAAAGTGGATACATGCTCAAGAATATAAGAGATTTTAAGAGGGACTTAAATGAATTTAACTCAAGATGATGCTGTTCTATTTCTACAATAAGTTATCTATCATGCGAATTCGAATCTCATCATGGGCAATCGACATCAAAGCACACAACCATAAAAAACATTCCCATTTTAAAAACTCCAAAATTTTCAAAATTTCATTAACATGCATATGATCATTAAAACTTCACAAACATGCATAGCAGGATAAGAAAACACACAAAAGTACGAGTGACACCTCCCACCCCAAACTTAGAATCATGCATTGTCCCCAATGTATAAGCGCATTAAACCAAGAAGGAACGAAACCACCAAATAGGCTTGGTGTAAGGAGTACTTTTTGTGATGAACCAAGATCCTGAAAATTAATAAAGCATATGAGTGACTCTAAGATTATTGAAAATAAAATAAAAAGAAAAATAAAGAAAGCAATAAAATTGGGTTGCCTCCCAACAAGCGCTTGGTTTAACGTCTTCTAGCTAGATGGGATTCTCACGTCACGGCGGATACCAAGGTGGTTTCTTCATTCCATGCGTTGGATCACCTTGAACTTTTAGTTTTCGCCCACATTGACACTCATATTCATTAACATTTAGTGAGTTGGTCAACAAATCATCGTTAATTTGAACACCATCTTTTCTAATGTAATCAAATATTATTATGGAGTCATCATTATGAGATTTTGCCGGACTCACCACTTCAATTTTAACATGCTTCTCGATGATTTGTTCATAATTCATTATAGGTTTTGGAGGCATGTAAGAAGAACGAGGAAAATTATCACAACTAGAAACATGCTTTATAGGATTTTATAATTTAACATCAAACATGTCATTAGTCTTACCATTCAAAGGAGGATCATCATGCTTAGAGTTCTTACTAGAAAAGGGGGGGTGATGTTACCTTTATGCTTGGCTCATGATGCTCATATCTTTTTACATCCGGATGCTTAAGGGCTCTATAGATGTGGAATGTTACCTCTTCATCGTTAAGGCAGAATGTGAGCTTTCCATCTTGCACATCAATGAGGTTCCTTCCGGTGGCCAAGAAAGGTCTCCCAAGAATTATGGGGACTTCGGCATCTTCTTCCATGTCTAGTATCACAAAGTCCACCGGGAAGATAAACTTGGCCACAATGCCGTAGAGATGAACAAATGATAGTAAGCAAAGATATGGTAGTTGGTTGCACCTTTCCACCATTGAGCTTCCTGCACATGGATAAAGTGTCACACCCCCTCTCTGATTACCTACATAACCTGAAAGGAGATGTGAAGACAATATTCATCACCCCTCTTGTGACGCATATTGCCCCATCTTACATAACTTCCTGCACAAACATTTCCATACGTATACATTCATAGAATTCAGCCATATTAACGCATGGTCATAACATAATAATCCATTACTGTACACGTACACTTTTATAACATATTCTCTGGTATCATGAATTGTAAGCACCTAATTAATAAGCATGTTCACAAGCTTTAAGCAAATTAGTATTAATAATCTTATATTGTAAACTAAAAAAAAAAGAAGAAAAAGGAAGTAGAAAAAAGAAAAGAGAAGAAAAGGAAAAAGAAAAAGAAGAAGAAAAGATAAGGATGGATGCGTCGGTTATAAATTTCTTTGGACAGAAATGTTGCCGACTTCTTTTACTCATTTTCAAACTCCATTTTATGCTATTTTTTAGCTGCACGTTGTGGAGAGGTTGAAGAAGAGTTCTAGGGCAATTTCGTACAAAGTTTTGGACGATTTCATGGTAGAACTGAAGTTGAAACAAAAGCTTCATCTGCTGTTGCTCAGCTCGAATCAGGTCTGATGTTTGGTGAATATCGAGCTGAAGAGATTGAATTTTGGGCTGAAAATTTAAGGTTAGTAAGTTAACTAAATTTTGAACAACTTTTATGAAGGATGCTTGAGTTCAAATGGATTAGAAACATCTAAACTTTTAGCTGGAAGTTACTGATACGAAATTTATGTGCAATCTGGAGCAGCGCGGAGAAAACTTGCAATATCTGACGAACCAGGACAAATTAAGCCACGAAATTTTGAGGTAAGCTAGAAAGCATGTTTCTCTACAAGTTTGTAGAAAGAAAGAAGTTCTAAATCTGGCTGGAATTATGACTTTGAATTGACAAAAGTGAGAACAAACAGGAAAGGAGGAAACTCTGCTGTCGGATGCCGTTTGGAAGTAGGTAACGCTGAGAATTGGAGCGTGAGTTGCGACATTGGTGTCGTTGGTTGGGTAAAGGAGGATTTTCTCTCACAAATCTTGCTGGCTCTCGCTCAGTATCGCTCATCAGCTAGTCTTGATGGTATCGCTCATGCTTGTGTCCCTAGTGTCGTGACCTATTGTGTAATTTCATTAGTAAACTTGCTAGCAAGATGAAATCTCGTTGGTAATCTCGCTAGTGACATAGAATATCGCTTATTATGTGTATTTTAGGAAAGAAAGGGAGTCTTGGTAGTGAATCATGATTAGAGTTTAAGTATGCACGTTTAATGATCATGTAAAGGAAGTTTAAGAAAAACGTAACGTGAGGAATGTGTATTTACAGGCCAAGAAGAGCTCGGAAAGGCATATAATCCGCTCAGGGCCTAAGGACAAGTTGTGAGTGACACTTTTCTTTCTTTGAAAACGAATTTATTGAAAATGTTTAGTTTGGTTTTTCTTATGAGTTATGGCTTTGATATAAACTGTTTTCTTCAAAAGCATGATGTTTGATGATATTGTTCATAAGGCATGTTTTATCCATTTTCTATAAGATGTTAAATGACATGTCTTGAAATGTTGTTTATCGTGATATATCTAATTTTCATGAAAGATTTTCATGTGAACTATTTACGTATAAAGGCTGGTTTCTAAAATATTTTAGAGGAGGCTCAATGCTGAAGGACATGAGAAGGCATGTGAGTTTCCCCGGGATCTAGTACTGAAGGACTCGTAGAAGGTACTTGGACAACCCGCCATATTCCTATGTGCACATAGAGGTTATATGCTGATGCGTTGAGTTTTGCTCCGCATCGAGCCTTACTTGTTTTCGACGTCGAGTGCGTTGAGTCTTGCTCCGCCCTGACTAAGGGAAAGATTTGAGAACGAACTGTTTTTCGTATGCGATCATTTTGGCATGAACATATGTGATTTGTTTACATTGTTGAAATTATGATTTTATAGAAATGATTATTTGAATCACGTATACGTTTATGGTGTTATTATGATTTTTAACATGCCTGTTTTCGAACAAAAGATAGTTTTACAAAAATTAGTCACTCACGGGGCTTTTAGCTCACGTTTTCCATGTTTTCTTTTCCTCCCAGGTAGCAAGGACGTTCCTGGTGCATTGCCTACTCCAACTCGCCCTGCTTAAGCTTTGAGTTTCCAAAGATAGTTTATTTTCTCGTTGTTGTACGTGTAAATAACTTAGCACTCGTGGCATGTAGATTTAGTTGTTTATAAGTGGGTTATGAGAGAATATGTTATAAAAGTGTACTGTGTATAGGAATGGATTATTATGTTATGACCATGCGTTAATATGGCTAAATTCCATGAATGTATACGTATGGAAATGTTTGTGCCGGAAGTTATGTAAGATGGGGCAATATGCGTCACAAGAGGGGTGATGAATATTGTTTTCACATCTCCTTTCAGGTTATGTAGGTAATAAGAGAGGGGGTGACATAAAGGCATTATGTTAATAAAAGTTCCAAGATCACAAAGGTCTTTAGTAACCGAATTATTGCCTAAATAGCAAGGGATAGAGAAACTCCCTGGATCCTTTAATTTTGGAGGCAATTTCCTTTGTAGTGTTGCGCTACATTCTTTAGTTATCGTAATCTCCATACCTCTTCTTCTTAGACAACACCTCCTTCATGAACTTGACATACTTAGACATTTGTTCTAACGCCTCTGCAAAAGGAAGGTTAATTTTCCACTTTTTGACTATGTCTAAGAATTTAGAAAATTGAGCATCAATCTTTTTCTTTTGGAATCTTTGAGGAAAAGGTAAAGTGTTAAGGATAAAAAAAGTAGAGTTAGAAGTACTCCCTATGTTTTGACTTTGATTTCTCCTTTTCCTTAGATGCACTCTCTATTTGTAGTGAAACATCCTCTATGATGGCTTCATCCTCTTCTTGTGGAAGATCATCATCATCTATGATGATGTGTTTATTCGACTCCTTGCCTCTCCTTAAGGTTATGACACTGCGTTCCTCCTTGGAGTTCTTCTCCGGACAACTTGGAAATTTACCTTTTCGCATTGTGTGGAGAGATGTGGCCATTTGACTAAGTTGAACTTCCAAGTTTTTAATTGCCTTACCTTGGCTTTGAACTATTCTTTCTAGGGCTTGGATCGAATTCTCCCATGTGGTTGTCCTTGATCTTGACTCTTTGACAAAGTCAAGTATTATGTCCTCGGATGATGATGTCTTTGCATTCCCCGCTCCATTGAATCCTTATGGTGCTTGCAATACATTCTTCTTGTGGGCATATGAGAAATTCTCATGATTCCTCAAGTTGGGATGATAGAGAGTTGGGAGTTTTTGTTGACCTTGGTATTGTCCTCTATCCACATAATTGGCTACCTCCAACTCACTTGGCTCTTTTTGATTTGCCATGGCCACAAGGGAAGCTATGGATGGTGAACTTGCTTGGGCTTGGCTTCCTTGAGACAATTTAGATAAAGCAATAGTGAGAAAAGCCAATTGAGCTTTTAGAGAATTTACATCATCCATCTAATATCGTCCAGTGGCTTTTGGAATGATTGGAGAAGACCGTTCACATGGGCAATTGTACGATGTAGTGGCCAAGTTTTCTGGTATGGTATAGACCTCTTAGCATTCTTGGAGAAAAGTGAGCCTCTAGCAGTTGTATCTAGAATGGATTTGTTTGAGCTTGACAATCCATTGTAGAAGAGTCGAATTTTCAACTAATTCGAGTAACTGTTGAGGGCATCTTCTCAAGAGATCCTTATACCTCTCTCAAGCCTCATATAATTGTTCATCATCAAGTTGGCGGAATGTCCCTATCTCTGTTCTTAGCCTTTGTGATTTAGCCGATGCAAAATATTTGTTCAAGAAAGTTGAGCCAAAATCTCCCATGTAGTGATCCTATCCGAAGGTATGGTTTCCATCCAATCCTTTGCTCGATCCTGTAAAGAGAAAGAAAAAAGTCTTAATTTATTAGCATTGTTAGAAACACCATTCATCTTTACCGTTCCACATATCTCCAACAAAGATCGTAAATGCTTGTAAGGATCTCCATTGGTTCGTCCTCTAAAGGCTAGCTCTATAGCCATTTGGATCAACCCCAGTTTCAAATCAAAGTTGTTGGCATTGATGGGCACATTCATAATGCAAGGTTGATTTGCCGGTAATGTCGGTTGAAAGTAATCCTGAATTGCCTTTGGTATCTCCTTTGCCATCTCCTCGGTTTGATTGTGTTGAACCCCTTAGGTTTCTTCTACACGTCCTTTCAATCTCGGGATCAAGAGGGAGGATGTTAGTATTATCACGAGGCATAAATCGACAAAATAATCAACCAAATAATATCCACCTCAAATTAAGATCTATCAATTCTAATGAATATTAAATAACAAAAACCGTTCTTTGGATCCCTGACAACGGTGCCAAAAGTTTGATGCGCACTTTCCATGTTAACCGCAAGTGTACAGGTCAAGTTATAATATAAGATGGTTAAGTCCGAATAGCGTTCCACTGAGGATCCAATTGTGAAGGTTGAAGTTACTTAGCTATTCTAGAATTGAATCAATTTTATTTGAGGATTGGAATTGAAGTTGTGATTTAAAAGAAAAACTAAAAAACAAAGCAAGTAATGAGAAAAAGAAGAGTCAAAGAGAGTTCTAGGGTAATGAATCCTTGTTTACTCCATTATGCAATATTCTAGGGTTCATGGATTTTATTATAATTATTATGTAAAGTCTAAAAACATAGATCCAAGTTATGTTCTTTCAAAAACAACCTTTTCTCATGCAACTCAATTGATTACTAATTTTTTGAAATCAATACGAATTACATGAAATTAAGAATAGTCTTTAACAACTTTCATTGTTAACCTAACTATTTTTATGATAGATTAACTACAATTCTTTGTTATAGATCTAGTTAGACATACAATCTCTCAACCATACATCCAATCTAACATTCGAAAATGCTCAATCAACAAGAATGAAGCACAATAACAATGAAAAGCATAATCATTATAACAAAACCATGAATAGTCTACAATATCAACATAACTTCATAAACAATTCATCAAACCTTAAAACTAAAGAGTTTTAGCCACTCATAACTTTAAGGAACATGTTCTCAAACAAATTAAGCATAGAAAGAGTGTAAAGAAAGAAAAACTCTACTAGGAAGAAGCCCTTGATTGAGGAGGAACCGCCAAGATGTCCTTCGGTCTTCACGTCGGTAACTCGAACGACACCAAACTCTCTCTCGAACTCTTCTCTCTTCCTTGCAGCCAACTCACTCTTTGAGACTTTTTTGGTGTGTAGATTGGTGATTAGGCTGCTGGAAACCCTCAAAATAGGAAAGATGGAGCCGCGGTGCTGACCGACATTAAAAGAAGGTGCCGCCGCGCTACTAGATGGCACCGCTGCTATGTGCATCATGAAACCTACCCTCGACATCGTGCCCTAGCGTCGCGACGGTGGCGCTGCGCTGAGACAGAAGCTGCCTTGTTTTTGGCAGATTTGGATTTTTCTTCACTTGTTTTTGGCACTGCGCTGGTATTTTGTCTTGAAAACTACTACCAAACAAGTGAAATCTAATATAAACTCCCTTAATTTGATAGAATAGAAAGCACTTTTCAAGCTATAAGTGATAGAAGTCTATCAACGAGGTCTATAAGTGGCTATAATTGATATCTACTTAAGTCACATCACCGATATCACTGTTATCATCTATATCGCTAATATCTACATAGTTATATCATTGATATCATCGATATATGGATATTACCTAAGTTCTATCACTGATATCATAGTTATTAGTCATAGCTTCTGTCATTAATAACATGTTATCAGTGATCTCACTAATATCATGCTATGAGCTATCGCTTCTATCACTGATAATATGCTATCAATGATAACTTCTATCATTCCTTTTGTATCATCAAATAACACGCTATCCGTGAGTGGTATGATATGATATTGTTTCTTTTTTGGATGTGGTTTATAAACCTATGTGTGAATGCTTTTTTGTAAACACTTTGAAATTTAGGTAAAGAGACATGTTTTAACATAAGGTCAAACAGAATTAATTTTGAATACTTTATTTAAATCGAATGTAAAGAAAATACATCATTTAAGAGGGTCCCCTTAAACACGTGAAGACAAGTTTGACCAAGAATTTCACAAAATAACAAAAGACAAAGGAAAGAATGAATAAATATGGGATCACTACTCTACGTGATCATTAACGAAACGATCTACATCATAGAGAGTAAATGCATGAATTTAGGGTGTGGAAGCAACAACAGTCCCATGGCATGGTCACAGATTCCTTGTCATGTCATGTCTATCCCGTCCCTTAGCTGGGAAGAAGATCATAGAAAATGGTGAGTAATAATACTCAGTAAGAGAGAGACCCACTACTGGGCCTACTAGGTGAGGTTGTTATCCTTTTATCATGTGCACCTGTGTACCCAATATAGTCATAGGCATAAGTGATAACTTGTAGAAATACAAGTTATTACAGCCTTTCTCTTAGAAAAATAGAGATTAAATAGAGAATCATGTGGTAGTTTGTGTTAAATTCTATTGATAAATCTTCATATGACTCTTGTAAATTGATGAAGATAATTATTTTATAACTTTTTGAGACTAAAACGCATGCTTTGACGCAGGAACGCAAGCAACCCCTGGATATGTTGGTGTCACACCCCCTCCCAGATTCCCTTCCTAACCTAGAAGTAGGTGCGACCTACACACACTCGTCATCATATATCTTGAAACATAAATCAATATCAGATCAATTATACAAAGCTTTATGCTAGTGAATCATCATAGGTTAAACATAATCTCTAAATTCAGATTTCTCAACTCATAATTTATCATAACAGGTATTTGCTTTACACATTGTACAAAACCCACTGTCACTATACTACAAGGATCATGTATGACAAAAACATGTACATAAACTGAGTATTTACAACTATACTAGAGAACTAATGCAGAGTAAACCCAGACGAGGATCTTCTGTAGGCTAGGCGTCCCAGACACGCTCGCTACTTGAAACGAACAACAATAAACAAGAAAGCGTGAGCCTAAAGCCCAGTGAGTGACTAAGTTATCAAATTACAATTAAATCCTTGAATTAATACTGATCATAATAACTACTACATATTTTATAAGTACAGATTCCTAGGTCACCCATGCCGTTTAACAATATAACATAAATATCTTTCCAAGAGGTAGCGAAGCAAAGCATAACGCACTTAACCTCATGAACCAATTCCTATTATTCATATATTCACACGCCTTCACATTTCGTCCCTTGGTGTTTCAACTCTCAAGTGCTTTCTCCTGTTGTCCCTCAGCAATGAGTTCCATATTAATTCACTGCTCAAGTGCCTTCACTCGTGGTCCCTCAGCACCGAGCCATCATGTACTGGTTTTCCATATGCCTTCTCACAAGGTCCCTCGGCATTGGAATCCATCTCAATCAATTTCTCAAGTGCCTTCACCCATGGTCCTTCAGCACTGTATATTATATATCATATCCCCATAGGCCTTCACACATGGTCCCTCGGCTGTGGGTTGCATTTAGATAACACGCATACAGGAGTTCATATGACATACTAGTTTTCACTTACACAATGTTAGAAATAATCCTTGGATGAAGTAGAAAGTCACTCACGATTTGTCTTAGGCCCCGAGCGGATTATATGCCTTTTCGAGCTCTTCTTGGCTTGTGAAAACACATTTTCCACATTAGGTTTTTCTTTGAACTCCCTTTCCATAATGATTAAGTATGCATATTCATATTGTCACACCCTCTCCTGATCTACCCTCCTATAACCGAGATGGAGCGTGAGGATAGTAGTCATCGACCCTATTATCGACTTCTACTATCAAACTTCCTTTAAGCTCATTTAACTCCTTCTAGGACGGCAATACCTTTAACTTTTGACAAACCTCAACTTCGATCGACAACGGGAACTATCATGCTACCTAGAAAATGGAAAACATATGAAAACATTAGCTGAACGGCCAGTGAGTGAATAGTTTTGTAAAACTATCTTTAATCCAATAGCAAGCATGTTATCATCATTATATCACAAAACTTAATTCAAATCATCGTTTTTATAAAATCATACTCTTCAACTGCTTAATCGAATCACATAAATACATACTTGAGAAATTGAACATGAAATCAGTTTGTTTTTAAAGATTTCCCTTAGTTGAGGTGGAGCAAGACTCAACGCTTTCAACGTCGAAAACATTCCTGGCTTGATGCGGAGCAAAACTCAACGCACCAGCAATATCATCCTCTATGTGCACATAGGAATATGGCGGGTCGCCCATGTACCTTCTCATGTCTCTCAGTACTGGGTCCCGTGGAAACTCACATGCCTTCTCATGTCCCTCAGCATTGAGCCTCCTCTAAAATATTTTATAAGCGGGTTGCCCAAATACCTTTTCCGAGTCCATTAGTACTGGGTCCCGGGGAAACTCACATGCCTTATTAGCATTGAGCCTCTTTTAAAACATTTTAGAAACCAACATTTCACATAAATAGTTCATATGAAACCTTTCATGGAAAACAAAATATTTCTCGATAAACAACATCTCACAGCATGCCTTTCAACATCTTATAGAAAACGGATGAACATGCCTTGTGAACAATATCATCAAACATCATGCTTTTCAAGAAAACAGTTCATCTCAAGCCATATCTCATCAGCAAACCAGGCTATACATTTCAATAAGTTTCGTTTTAAAAGAAAGAAAAGTGTCACTCACAGAACTCTTTAAGGATAGTTTCTCCTCTATCCGCTATTTCCCCTATTCCTAGCTTCTTGGACACAGCGTTCTAATTCTGGAACGCAAGGCCTTATATTCCTCTGGTAGCTCGGTTGGTTGCAGTTCTGCCCTTAGACGCAAAGTTGATATCTAACGCGAGGTGGTTCCTAACTCTTTCCTACTTCTCTTTTGGATGCGTCGACCGCACAAAGTCCCACTTGGATGCATCATTCACCTTGATACTTAAACTCAAGACTAACGCTTTTTGACGCAAGACAACTTCTTTAACACAAGATATAGCTAAGTTGTCTGG
Source organism: Citrullus colocynthis (assembly GCA_031780015.1). Lineage (NCBI taxonomy): Eukaryota > Viridiplantae > Streptophyta > Magnoliopsida > Cucurbitales > Cucurbitaceae > Citrullus > Citrullus colocynthis. The sequence goes on along the minus strand of QLSR01000126.1, from coordinate 1,459,207 downwards.
AATATCTTCTTCCTTGGCTGCAGACTTCTATTACGGACACCAGAATTCCTTCTTTCTCTCAAGGATTCTTACTTCAGCATCATCAGTCACTCCTTTTCCCTCAATGTCCTCTTTATAATTTTGGTGTAGAGGGCTGATCATACTACTTCTCCCTTTTTGCATTTGCTTGCCACATGTCAAGCTGCATGTTTAACCAATCATGCATTTATTCAAGCGTCACCTTGCATGAAATACTTAACATACTTCTAATACCTCTTGCTTATGAGGTGTCAAGTTTCTTGTGAAGCCACCTAGCCTTTATAAGCTTATCTTATACGTCTAACATATTCCAATATACAAACTTTTCATTTAATTATACTGCCCTTGTGCGTTCACCAAATTTCCTTTACCTTCCGCCATAATACCTTTGAAACCATTTCTTCACCGTATCTTCCTAGGCGTCAGTGTCCCAAATGCATACTACTATGCGTTTGTACCTTACCACATCGTACCATACGTCCAACTTCCTACTCTTTGAACTCTTTAATTATAACCTATGCGTTTATCCGAAATCAAAATTATATTTCCATTTACCATGAAATTAGGCTCCTCAACGCTTAGCTAGTAGTCACCCGTCAACACACAGCAACCCTTCGTTCGTAGTTACCTTAAACATTTGGTCTTTGGGCATAGACTTCTTTATCACCACCAAAGTCCTTACTAACACATAATAACTTCCAACGCATGCTGCTCCCACCTTAAGTTTCCTCGATTTTCTTTTCTTTCTAGCTTAACACTCTCCAAAGCTAAACCCATAACCTGTTAGTTTCCAAGATTAATTGTGAGCCATGCGTTTCCTCTTTTTCTTGATTCTTATTCCCTTTTTCAAAATTCTATATCAAATTTTCTCTAAATTAAGGCCACACTTTAGCGCTTTACCATCCATGCATTAACCAGGCTATGCTCGAGATACATTTAAACGCTTAACTAATTCCCAAACTATGCCTTCCATCCTTCATTCTCACTCTTAGTGAAATATCCATTTCTTTCCTAATATTATGCGTTCAATTAGTCTTATTTCTTTCCTTACTAGCCATCTGAAGAATTCTGAGTTAGGGTCTTGCAATCTATTGTAAGGGCTATGGCGTTGACCCTGGCTATACATTGTCCCACATCAGTTAGGAAGGAGAACGAAGCCTTCCTTATAAAGGGGGTGGATACCTTTCTATGTATGAGGCCTTTTGGTAGGCGCAACCCTACCAATAACAAAACAGTGAGGGGTAACCCAAAGCGGAAAATATCGTATAGCGGGTGGTCTGGGCTGTTACACATATACCATTCTCACTCCATCACTGAGTGCACACCCCCTCCCAGATTACCTTACTAACCTAGGAGTAGGTGCAACCTATACATATATACGTCATCTTATATCTTGAAACACAATTCAATACCAGATCAAATGTACAAACTTTTATACTAGTGAAACATTATAAGGTAATCATAAGTTTTACATAAGGTTTCTCAGCTCATAATTTATCATACAAGTGTATTTGTTCAGCATCCAGTACAAAACTCACACTTGTTATGCCACAAAATTCATATATGACAAAATATGTACTTAGACTGAGTATTTATAACTATCCTAAAGAACTAAAACCAAGTAAGCCCAGACGAGGATCTTTTGTAGGCTAGGCATCCCGGACACGCTCGCTACCTGAAATGAACAACAATAAACAAAAGGCGTGAGCTTAAAGCCCAGTGAGTGACTAAAATATCAATTACAATCTAATCCTTGAGTTAATGCTAATCATAACACTACTATATATCTTTTTAGTACAGACTACTGGGTCACTCATGCCATTTAACAAGATAGCATAGATATCTTTCTAAGAAGCAGCGAAGCAAAGCTCAACGCTATTAACCTCATAATTCAGTTCCTATTATTCATATATTCATACGCCTTCATGTTTCGTCCTTCGGCATTTTAACACTCAAGTGCCTTCTCATATTGTCCCTCAGCACTGAGTTTCATTATTAATTCACTGCTCAAGTGCCTTCACTCATGGTCCTTCAGCACTGAGCCTTCATGTACTAGTTTCCATATGCCTTCTCACAAGGTCCTTCGGCATTGGAAACTATCTCAATCAATTTCACTAGTGCCTTCACTCATGGTCCCTCGGCACTGTGTATCATATATCATATCTCCATAGGCCTTCACACATGGTCCTTCGGCCGTGGTTTGCATTTAGATAACACACATATAGGAGTTCACATAATCTATTCGTTTTCACTTGCACATTATTAACAATGATCCTTGGACAAATTAGAGAGCCACTCATAGTTTGTCTTAGGCCTCCAGCGGATTGTATGCTTTTCCGAGCTTTTCTTGGCCTGTAAAAACATTTCTCATATTAGGTTTCCTTTGGACTCCTTTTCCAAAAATCATTAGGTATGCATATTAATAACTAGCGATACTCTATGTTACTAGCGAGACTACCAGCGAAATTCACATTACTGAGTACTTCACTAGCAAAACTGGAGTGAATTAGACTAGAGATATCATCTTAAGAAGCGATACCTAGCGAGACTTCAGCGAGAGTTGTGAGATGCAGAGCTCCTTTGCGTTTATCAACAACACCCGTTCCGCTGCTCACTCTCCTGCTCCTTAGCGATACCACTGTCTAGCGACACTTGATATCACAGTTTTCCTTCCTTCCCTTCAAACTCTTCCTTTATCCTGCTAAAAACCATATTACAGCCAAAATCAGAACTTCCCTTCTTCTACAATCTTGTAAAGTAGTTGGTTTCCTAGCTTACCTCAAAATTTCAGACCATGACTCGTCTTCATTTGAGAATTATTCCCAAATAACTTCGACTGCCTTAATTTGCTTAGCAGTTCAACTCGCTTACTTCTTCCTAGAGATTAACACATTTTTGCTCGGATTTAGCTTAAACATCCTTCATGGAAGTTGTTAAGAATTGACTCAATTTACTTACCTCAAAATTTCAATTCCTGCTTCAACATCCTCGGTTCACTCTCTTTCAAACACCGATTGGTGTCCAAATCTATCAGTAACAATCAAGCTTCTGGTTCCAGCTTCAAAATCATCATGAAATTGATTTGATTTCAACTCAAATTTGATATAAGTACCTTCTTCTACCTCTCCTCATTGTTCGTCTGCGAAATGGAGTTAATCTGAGTTCAAAAATATATCAAAAAAGGCTTAATTATTCGATGCACTCCTTTATATGTCAATATAAATCACCGACTTACCAGCTCTAACTTCATCCTCCTTCTGGAATTAGCCAACGCTACCTTTCGGGCATGGCTTCGGTTATGCATAGTCTCAACTTACTATGCCACTGATTGCTCAATGCTGAATAGCCGATTACCGCATGGCCCTCTCGGCCACTTTTCTATGTTCGATGCACACCATCCTTCAACGGATAGGCCTTTCCAACGCATAGCAATGCCAATTCCTAGCACTTAGTAGCCTTCAACGCGTACTTCTATTAACATATATTGCACCCTTCTTCTTTCACATCAACTTCCACGCCGAGCTGCCTTCTTCAATGCATGCCTACCAACGGCCACTCTTGGCTGCTTAGACATACCTTCAACGCATGGTCACCCATCACATGACCAACACTTAACCATTTTTACTCTCCCACAACTTGGCCAATTTTCTTTGCTCGCCTGTCCCATAATTCTTCTTACTTACCTTTTCTTAATAACAAGCTTCATCTGCTGTCGTATAGTTTGAACCAGGTTTGGTGTTTGGTGAATATCGAGCTGAAGAGATCGAATTTTGGGCTGAAAGTTTAAGGTTAGTAAGCTAACCCAATTTTGAACAACTTTTATGAAGGATACCTGAGTTGAAATGGAATAGAAACATGTAAACTTTTAGCTGGAAGTTACTGATACGAAATTTCTGTGCAATCTGGAGTAGCGCAGAAAAATCTTGCAATATCTGACGAACAAGGACAAGTTAAGCCACGAAAATTTGAGATAAGCTAGAAAACATATTTCTCTACAAGTTTGTAGAAGGAAAGAAGTTCTAAATCTGGCTGGAAATATGTCTTTGCACTGACAGAAGTCAAAACAAAAAGAAAAGGAGGAAACTCTGCTGTCGGTTGTCGTTAGGAAGCTGGCATCGCTGAGAAATTGGAGCGTGAGTAGCGAGACAAATCTCGCTGGTAGTGCAGAGGAGGTTTTTGTCTCACAAATCTTGCTAACTTTCGTTCGGTGTCGCTCGTCAGGTAATCTCGCTAGTCTCGCTTATTCTGGTGTCGCTAATGTCATGTACCTATTGTGTGATTTCGCTATTAATCTCGCTAGTAAGGTGAAATCTCGTTGGTAATCTCGTTAGTGACATAGAATCTCGCTTATTATGTGTATTTTAGGAAAGAAAGGGAGTCTCGGTGGTGAATCATGATTAGAGTTTAAGTATGCAAGTTTAATGATCATGTAAAGGAAGTTTAAGAAAAACGTAACGTGAGGAATGTGTATTTACAGGCCAAGAAGAGCTCGGAAAGGCATATAATCCGCTCAAGGCCTAAAGACAAGTTGTGAGTGACACTTTTCTTTCTTTGAAAACGAATTTATTGAAAATGTTTAGTTTGGTTTTTCTTATGAAATATGGCTTTGAGATGAACTGTTTTCTTGAAAAGCATGATGTTTGATGATATTGTTCATAAGGCACGTTTTATACGTTTTCTATAAAACGTTGAATGGCATGTTGTGAAATGTTGTTTATTGTGATATACCCGATTTTCACAAAAGGACATTATGCTGGTTTCTAAAATGTTTTAGAGGAGGCTCAATGCTGAAGGACATGAGAAGACATGTGAGTTTCCCCGGGACCCAGTACTGAAGGACTCGTAGAAGGTATTTGGGCAACCCGCGATATTTCTATGCGTGCACATAGAGGTTGTGACGTTGGGTGTGTTGAGTCTTGCTCCACCCCAACTAAGGTTGTTATCGACGTTGAGTGCGTTGAGTTTTACTCCGCGTCAACTAAGGATGTTTTCGACGTTGGGTGCGTTGAGTCTTGCTCTGCCTTAACTAAGGGAAACTTTTGAGAACGAACTGATTTCGTGTACGATCATTTTGGCATGAACACATGTGATTTGATTACGTTGTTGAAAAATATGATTTTACAGAAATGATTATTTCAATCACGTTTACATATATGGCGTTATAACGATTGTCAAGTTTTCCTATCCTTTACCCAAGTATAAGCAAAGGACTAGGTTTTCTCGGTGAGTCTGAGGTCGAACACAGGGATTATGTTGATTCTATGTTTAAGTGGATGATATGCGGTGTAGGGGTAACCAAGAATAATTTGCAACAGATATTTGTTTCTAATCTAAAGAAAGCAATAACATGTACACTAAACTAAAATGTGGAAGATGAAAAAGCATGTGACACAGCAAAGTCAGCTAGGTGAATTTAATGAATGGGTAAAAATAGGGTTCGGGTTGGTTAACATCTAACATCAGAAACGCATGGTGATAGTCTACTATACTTGTGACTCTTCTCCCAGTTGTCAGCCGCTTATATGTCTACAATGCATTGGAGAGTGTTAAGTGCCAAGGTTGTTCCTATGTCTAGGCAACACTACTTAGCCTTGTCAATTGATATCCACAATCATTTACTCTCTCGAGCAATCTGATTATTACTACTTATATCGATTAGATAAATGGACATAAGCATCAAATTAAGATTACAATTGACAAGATCCAATAGTTACACTATGGTTCTTATTTAGATGCTAACGCAACCCTTAACCCTAGATGGATTAGTTACTCATGGATTCAAAGTAGCGGAAATTGTAAAGAAATGAGTAGACATGGAAGAAATATAGATTGATGAACGAATTGCAACTTTAGATAGCTCAATGTCTTGACAAAAATCTAAAATCAAACTAGAAAACAAGATAGAAAGCAAGAAAAGGGCGTCAATGTCTTGAGTCGCCGGAATGGAAGCATGAGGATCTGCTGTGAAGTGGTCAGGCGGAGGGAAGACTCTTCTCTCTCGAGCTATTTGTCTCCGGTTGTGCTCTAGAGAGAACTCTGTTGTCACTTAGGAATTCTTCCGAGAATGAACAACAACCTTTCATCTTGCAGAGCTACCTTTTTATAGATGATGCATTCGCAATCAATGGCAAATCTGCTTGATTGGCGGCGAGATTGATATCATGCGTCCATCTCGCCTGATTGCATAATTCTCGGGTCAATTAAGATCCACCACTTTAGCCACAGATCATGTTCGTCAATCACCCGACAATCTCTCAAGATTCTGATCTGATTGTCTGCTGCCTTGCATTGATGGTTGTTTATGCGTCCATGGATAGTTTGGCCGATGTCGACGCGTTGTAGGTTGCTAACCCATAGTCTTGCATTAAGTAGTTGTTAACGCATCTTCAGGTTGTTCGCGTTTCGTTCAGATCATGCTTCCATGACGAACAAATTGTTAACGCGTAGTCCTGCGTTAAGAAGTCGTCAATACATCATTTGCATTCCTGCGTTAAAACATGCATTTTAGGCTCAAAAAGTGGTAAAATCATTATCTTCATAAAAATACAAGAGTATAACGTAAAGGAAGATTTTTATTAATAAAAATCAACATAAACTGCCGCATGCTTCTCTATTTATTCTCTATTTATCTAAGAAAGAGGCTATCATAACTTGTATTTCTACAAGTTATCATACCGCCAAACTTAGATAAATGCTTGTCCTCAAGCATAACTTCTATCTAAGAAACTTTAATCATCCTAAACATTCTCTCAACGCATTAATTAGTCTCTCAGAATGCTATACTCAATTGGCTATCCGTCAATTATAATACTTCTCTACCTCTATATTCTTTTCTTTAGGACGGGTCTAATTTGTATACGGCAAGCTTTCTTTTCAAAATTCTTAAACTCATTATTCACAAAATTTTTGTTTCCCTTTTTTTTAACATTGAGTCTGAAAAGATGAAGATATAAAGTTCATTTTTCTTTCATTGGTTTTATTATTTATGTAACCATGCGTCGAGTAGGGTTACCCACCTTCGTTTTGACATACCAACTATGGGGTGCATGGAGGCAGCCAACTACGAGCAAGTGCCCTTCTCGACTAAACTCTTATCTAAGTTTGGTTTCCTCACTAGACATTGGAGTTTGTTATTTTATCTATGCGTTGTTGATTACGATTACCCACCTTCGTTTTGACAAACCAACTATGGGGTGCATGAAGGTGGCCAACTACGAGCAGGTGTCGTTTTCAGCTAAACTCTTAACAAGACAAATATATTAGTCTTGCCAGCGGAGTTTTGTGTTTAACATAATTTTTTTTTTTTTGACATAAGTTCTTCATATTTTTATCTTTGACAGTTCAAACCTCTTTCACCCCCAAACTTGAGAGTAGCAAGGTCCTCTTTGCTTAAATGGTAAACAAAAATTAAGTTGGAAATTTTTGTAAAAGAGGTTTGAATTGGCCGCTTGCATGCAAAGTAGGTTTGCGTTTCTAAGGAATAGTACGCATTGAAAGTAATCTAACTTAAAGAGTGTGCAAAAAGTATAAGCATGACTATCCTCATAGTGACTAATTTTTCAATGCAAAGATAAAAATTGGGAGTAATTAGACATACTTAGGATGAATTTACAGCAAGGGACAACGCAAAGAAGTAATTCGAAAGCCCATAAGGCGAAGAAGTTTTTCATTCTATTAATTAAATAAACCACAACGCATACAATTGGAGATGAAGATAATGCAATAAAAGCTCTAAAGGAGATACAACTCTTAACTACAGCCCTAAATTTTTAACCATCTGACTTGTCTTCATCAGGTCTGCGTTTCTGCTCAAGCGCAGGGCGTTGCGTTATTGGGAAGACAAGCGTCTGTTGTAGCATTCAGGAATGTTAGAGGGCGGGACTTCCGGTCGAATCGAGAACAGTTGATGAATATAATTCAGTGTAAAATGAAACTGCTTCGTCTGCCGGCGTGCTAACATATTCAAAGAGTGCATCACTGGACACAAGATTGATTGTTGTAGATATGTTTGCACTGTCTCCCAGTCAAGGTCGAGTTGGGCTTCTTGAGGTTGAGGTTGCGTTTGTGGTTGAGGATGAGTTGGTTGAGGGCGAGAAGTGGATGGAGTTTCATCAAACGCAGGGGATGATGGACGCCTAAAAGTTGCGCCAAAATCTCCGTAGTGTGAGTCATCAACTCTTATTGAGGAGGTTGGGGAGATAGGTTTTGTGGAGGGTTGAGGTTGAGAGGGTTCTGGGTGATGCGTCTTTGGCGGAGGTGGAGTGGGTTCTCTTCTGGTTGTCGCATATGCCCTTGCGTCTTTGAATAATGTGGGCCAGAAATACCCACTCTACAATACCTTCGCAGCTGTTCTCTGTCCCCCGAAGTGTCTTCCGTAAGGTGCTTCATGACAGCTTCTCAGAATGCTATGCGTTTCATATTCTGGAATGCATCAACGCAAGATGTGATCAGGGCCAAATCTGTATAGATATGGCTCATCCCAGCAGTAGAACTTACTTTCGTGTCGGTGTCTCTTCCTTTGTTGAGCGTTGAAATCTTCAGGCCATTGGTTGTAGACCAAATAATTCACTATGTCTGCATACCATGGTTCTTGACTCTCTGCGTTCATGATGTGCTTGTCTGGGAACCGCTCCTCTATATCACTCCAGCTTTCTTGGACCTCCTTATTTTCCAACCGAGATAGGTGGTTCGCAACCTGATTCTCGGTTCCCTTCCTATCTTTGATCACCAAATCAAATTCTTGTAATAACAAGATGCATAAGATGAGTCTAGGCTTTCGTCCTTTTTCGTCATTAAATACTTGATCGCGGAATGATCAGTACAGATTGTCACCTTTGACCCTACCAAATATGCCCTAAATTTGTCAACCGCAAAGACTACAGCTAACATTTCCTTTTCAGTGGTAGTGTAGTTCTCTTTAGCAGTGTTTAGTGTTTTACTAGCATAAAAGATGGGGTGCATGATTTCCTCTTTCCTTTGCCCCAGCACTGCTCCCACTGCATGGTTACTTGTGTCGCACATCAGCTCAAATGGGTGAGACCAATCTGGTGCAACTAAAACTGGTGCTGATATTAGGGTCTGCCTTAAGACTCAAACGCATGCAGACATGCGTTATCAAAGTTGAACTCCCTATTAGCTTCCAACAATGCGCTCAGTGGTTTTGTGATTTGCGAAAATCCTTTAATGAATCTTCTATAGAAGCCCGCATGGTCTAGGAAACTTCGTAAAGTCTTAACATTTGTGGGGCCTGGCAGCTTGGCTATCGCATCTATTTTTGCTTGGTCAACTTCCAGTCCAACCTTACAAATCTTATGACCTAACACAATACCGTCCGTGACCATGAAGTGGCATTTCTCCCAGTTGAGGACTAGATTTGTGTCTTCGCATTTCTTTAATACTCATTCCAGGTTGGCCAAGCATTCATCGTATGATTCTCCAAATACTGAGAAGTCGTCCATAAACACCTCCACTGAATGTTCCAGATATTCAGAGAATATTGCCATCATGCATCTTTGGAACGTTCCTGGTGCGTTACATAGCCCAAATGGCATGCGTCTAAACGCAAAGGTGCCATATGGGCAAGTGAACGTTGTTTTCTCTTGATCTTCCGGAGCTATCATGATTTGGTAAAGCCGGAATATCCGTCAAGGAAGCAGAAGAATTCATTTCCTGCTAGCCTATCTAGCATCTGGTCGATGAATGGCAATGGGAAGTGATCTTTCTTTGTCGCCGCATTCAGCTTGCGATAGTCCATACAGATCCGCCATCCAGTGACTGTTCGTGTTGATATCAGCTCATTTTTACTGTTCGTGATCACTGTCATCCCCCCTTTGTAAGCACTAACTTGTAAAACCAAGTGTTGGGGAGAGCAATGCGATTGAGGTTATGCGTTGCTAGAGGAGAAGTAGCCAAGAAGTAGAGCAAAATTTTAGTTAACTGGTGGCCAAGACCATACGTCGGTGAAAGTAGCGGGAAGCTGAATTATTTGAGGAACCATGCGTTGTTGATTGAATCAAGAAGGGTTGTGAGATGAAGTAGTCGTCGCATCGAAGGATAAGTGATCATTGGTGGGAAAAGAATATGCTTAAACCATGCGTCGAAGACAGCCATGCGTCGAAGTTACCATGTGTCGAAGACAGCCATGCGCTGAAGTCACATTGCGTCCAAGACAGAACGGTCTTGACGCGATGAAGCTAGTGATATGAATGACTATGTTCTATGCGTCGGAGGTATGAGGCGCCGAGAACACCATGCGCTGAGAATGGTTAGTTGCTGAAGACGCTGGAGGAGAACATAGACATGAGTGCCTTGCATCGAAGGAAAGACCAGCGCCAGCCTACGGGTGAGGGGTAAATCGGCATTATCATCTCGGTAGTTGTGAGGGATAAGTCAGCAGTATATATATAGGTAAGTTTAATTATTTTCAGACATTTCGAGAACTTAAGTCGGTTCCATCTTTCAGAGAAACCACCAGAGAATGAAGGGGAAGGTGTTCTTATAGTTTTTGGGCGAAATTCTACCCGTTTTGGTGCTGAAATCCGAAGTGGAACAGGAGACTGATTGCAGACGCATAGACTGAATAGTGGTTGATGTTTGGATTAGAACGACTCAAGGAAGCCGAGTTTGGGGCTGAAATTTTGAGGTTAGTAATAACATAATTTCTAGCAAGTCTTATGAAAGATGGTTGAGCTGAAACCGAAGTTTATCACATGAATCTTTAGGTAAAAGCAACAACTACAGAACTGCTATGCAATCCGGAGCAATGCGGAGTGATTTTGGCATAACTGGAGAACGAAAAAGAGTTGAGCTTTGAAATTTTGAGGTAAGTTGTGGAACTTAATTCTTTACAAGTTTGTAGGAGGGAAGAAGTATTAATATGCCCTGGAAATGCGTTTTTAGCAGGGATTAAGCAGAGAGATCAAGGCTGTAGCAGTCAGCTTTGTTAAGGAGTAGTTAAAGCTCAACGTGCGTATAACAGCAGGAGTAAACTGCCCACAAAGTGTCCCTAGAACCAGAGTATAACAAAAGGGTAAGGAACAATTAGTAGCTAAAGTTTTAGAGTTAAGTTTGAGAATAAACCTAGGAGAGTCTAACCGCGTGATGAGTTACAAACATCGTGCGTGTAATGAGTTACTGTTTATGTTTTGATGAATGGAAAAGAAGTATAACAAGGGAAATTATCTATTTCAAGCCAAGAGGAAATAGGAAAGGCGTATAATCCACTCAAGGCCTAGGAAGAATTGTGAGTGACACTTCTTTACTTTAAAACGATTTTGTTGAACATGATAGTTCGATTTTCCAATGAAATGTGAATTGGTGATTAAATGATTTATGAAGCATATTTATGTTCTTAAAGCTATTGAAAAGCATGTTTATGAAATGTTATTGATATAGTAATTGCCCTGTATTCCTATGAACGATTTGTATACGAACGGTTTGTATAAAATGTTGCTTCTAAAAAGGAAAATGTTTTAGAGGAGGCTCAATGCTGTGAGTTTCCCCGGGACCCAGTACTTGGGCGACCCGCCTATAAAATGTTTTAGAGGAGGCTCAATGCTGAAGGACATGAGAAGGCATGTAAGTTTCCCCAGGACCCAGTACTGAAGGACATGGAGAAGGTACTTGGGCAACCCGCCGTAGTCCTATGTGCACATAGAGGTTATATGCTGGTGCGTTGAGTCTTGCTCCGCATCGAGCTTTATATGTTTTCGACGTCGGGTTGTTGAGTTTTGCTCCACTTCAACTAAGGGAAAAATATTGTATCTAAACTGTTTCCTTATGATTTTTTTAAAAGAAAAAAAAAATCATGTATGAATTGATAGGGGCAATTAAGTTTGTTTTAACTAATGTATTTAAAGTGATTGCATGTTTTATGTTGCTGTTGAACTCAGTTTTACTACTGATGATTTTCGAACTAAAATGGTTTGTTAACATTGTCACTCACTAGGCCTTTAGCTCATGTTTTCTTTCCCCTCCAGGTAGCAAGGACGTTTCTGGTGCTTTGCCTACTCCCACTCGCCCTGCTTAAGCTTCGAGTCTCCGGAAAATCTGACTTGTTGAAGTGTTATTTGTATGTTAAACCTTAATTAGGTGGCATGTAGATATGTATGTACAAGTACCAGGGGTTGAACTATGGGTTGTGTAAGGAAATGTAAAAGAGTTGAGGAATTTCGTTTTTGGCTTGTATATACTTTTCTATATGTGATGTTTAGAATGTCTTAGAATGTGGAGATTACATTGTGAACAATGTGGAATGTGTGTGAAGGAATGGATGCTATGCGTCACAAGAGGGGTGATGTATACTGTCCTCACGTCTCCTTTCAGGTTATGCAAGTAAACTTGGGAGGGAGTGTGACACCCTTTCTTTGGTACACACTGAACTGGGCTTACCCAGCTGCTGTCAGAGATTGGATAAATGACTCTTGCGTCGAGCCATTTGATGATTTCTTTCTTCACAACCTCCTTCATGGCTGGGTTAAGCCTGCGCTGTCTTTCTAGTGAACCTGCCTTACCCTCTTCCAACCGAATTTTATGCATACAATATGAAGGGCTTATTCCTGTTATGTCCGCTAAGGTCCATTAAATGACTTTGATATGATTTCTCAGTATCTGCAACAAAGCCTTTTCACGGTCTGTGGTCAACGCAAAGGATATGATGACCGGTAGCGTGTTATCTTCTCCCAAGTATGCATACTTAAGATGCGTCGGCAGTGTTTTTAGCTCAAGGTTCGGTGGCTCTTCTAGAGATGGCTTTGTTTTCTCCGTGGATTGGTTGCTCAAATTTAGGCGTTCAAAACTTGCATTGGAGATTACACCAATTTTCGCCTCTTTTTCGTCATCCATTTTGTCCAACATTGTTTCATCTTCTGGCCATGCGTCTACAATGCTTGCCTTTTCTTCAGTTATTTCTTCAATCATCTGGCAAGAGTGAAAATCATCAGGATATTTCAACGCATTAAAAACATTAAACTTTACCTGTTGGTCGTCCACACGAATTGTCAGTTCCCCTTCTTGGACGTCAATCAGGGGGCGTCCCGTAGCTAAAAAGGGTCTTCCCAGGATAATGGGCACCTCTCTGTCAGCTTCGTATTGCAGGATTATGAAGTCAGTTGGGAAGATGAATTTGTCCACCTTCACAAGAACATCCTCGGTTTTGCCCTCGGGGTGCTTGATGGAGTGGTCCGCAAGTTGAAGTGTGACTGTAGTGGTCTGTGCTTCCCCTATACCCAACTTCTTGAATATAGACAGTGACATTAAATTTCTACTGGCTCCTAAGTCACATAGTGCCTGACCTACGTCCATTCCTCCTATGGAACATGGCAATGTAAAACTCCCTGGATCTTTCATTTTGGCAGGTATATTGTTTTTGAACAATGCACTGCATTCCTGCGTTAATGCTACAGTCTCAAATTCTCCAAGCCTTCTCTTTTTGGATAGTATGTCTTTCAAGAATTTGACATAACTTGGCATTTGTTCCAGGGCTTCCACCAACGGAATGTTGATGTGAAGTTGTTTGAGAACATCCATAAATTATCTAAATTGGCCCTCATCATTTTTCTTCTTTAGGTGTTGAGGAAAGGGCGGATGCATAGGGGGAGTGGCATCTTGATATACCGACGCAGTTTCTGCCTGCGTTGCTTTTTCTCTCCTCCCTCTATTCTCCTGCTCTTGAGCAGTTGTGGTGATTGATGATGGTTGTGGATTATTTGTTGGTGCTGTTGGAGATGGTTGTGGAGTGATGTGAGACTGCAAATTTCCTTGCGTCCTCTGGTCTTGCGTCTCAGTGGGAAGAGTTTTCCCACTTCTTAATGTCACAGCTTGACATTGTTCCTTACCGTTGCCTCGTGGGGCTTCGGTATTACTTGGCAATGCTCCTTGAGGTCTGTTTTTGAGCTCACCTGCAATTCGTCCCATTTGCACTTCTAAATTGCGAATTGCAGTGGCCTGACTTTGGAGCAACGCATCATTCTTACTGATATATTCTCGTAGTAGAGCTTCCATAGATGATGAGGATGCATTTGATGACTGGTTTCTTTGTGGCTGATGCCGTTGAAAACCTTGGTTGTGAATATGAGGGTTGCTTCTCTGTGGCTGTTGCTCAGTTCCCTGCGTCTGTTGTTGGTTTCCGCCCCATCCAAAGTTAGGATGGTTTCTCCAACTGAGTTTATATGTTTTAGCGTGGGTTATTCTGAACATAGCAAACGGATTGTGGATTGTAAGGGCACATATCATACACGTGGCCCTCACCGCATTGCACACAACTTACAGATGTTGTTGCATTCATTGCGTCCATCGCAGCAAGGGATCCACCTTGGTTGTTCAATGCTATTATCTTCAGCAAAGATGTCATATTGGCAATCTGAGCTGCAAGATTAGTGGCTGCATCAGTTTCAATCATACCAGCTTGTGTTCGTCTCTTGTTAACGAATAGATATCCATATCCATCATTCACCCGTTCATCAGTATTCCTTGAAATTCTATCGAGAATATATTTGGCTTGCGTATAAGTCTTGTCCAGTAATCCTCCTGTGGCGGAGGCGTCAGCCACTGATTGTGATGTTTTGTTTAATCCTCCATAGAAGATCTCCATCTGCACACAATCAGGAATGCCATTGTGCGGACAATTCCTTACCAGCCTCTTAAATCGGGTCCAAGCCTCACTAAGAGTCTCCAAATCTTTTTGCTCGAAGGTGACAATGTCTCGTCGTCTCTTTGCACTCACTGTCGGAGGAAAATATTTTTGCATAAACTTCTCAACCATTTGCGCCCAGGTTGTAATCTCACCAGGTTCAAATGAATATGCCCATTGCCTTACCTCATCTCTGAGAGAGAAAGGGAATAGCATAATCCTGATCCTGTCTTGCGGTACTCCAGCCATGGAGAATGTGCTACATATCTCCAAGAAGCTCTTCAAGTGTGCAAGCGGGTTGTCACCGATTGCACCCCCAAATTGCCCTACGGCTTGCAACATCTGCAACATCACGGGCTTCATTTCAAACCTTCCATTACCTTCAAAGGTTGGTTGTAAAATTCCTGGTGTGAAATTATATAGGTTCGGTGACGCATATTCCCTCATTGAGTGATTTCTATCATGTGTCAAGAGAATTGGGTTTATCTCTTGGTCTGCATGCTCTTGTGCATCTGTGCTTTGCCTAACCCCACCCTGAGGAACCTGATGCTGATTGTGTTGTGAGTCCATATTTTCTTCTGTAGCTCGGTTGTTCCTTCTTTGTTTATTCTGTCTTATCCTTCTTCTGAAGGTCCTCTGAATCTCTGGATCAATATCAAATGTTGGATTGTTCCCTTCACTTATATACTGTTAAAAGCTTCTGACAGAAAAGAAACTTACTACTCCTTCGACTGAGGAATCCTGCAACATAAAAATCCAAAAAAAAAAAAATGAATCAATAAAATAATCCAGGGCAACGGTGCCAAAAACTTGTTGTAGCGCATGCAATGCTGAAGTACAAAACTTGTTGCTGCGTTTATTGATTATAATTAAGCTTCCTATGCGTTTATCATTCTATGCGTCTTTCTTATGCTTAATAATATGCGTTTGTTATCTGTCAAGTTTTCCTATCCTTTACCCAAGTATAAGCAAAGGACCAGGTTTTCTCGGTGAGTCCGAGGTCGAACACAGGGATTACGTTGATTCTATGTTTAAGTGGATTATATGCGGTGTAGGGGTAACCAAGAATAATTTGCAAGAGATGTTTGTTTCTAATCTAAAGAAAGCAATAACATGTACACTAAACTAAAATGTGGAAGATGAAAAAGCATGCGACACAGCAAAGTCAGCTAGGTGAATTTAATGAATGGGTAAAAACAGGGTTCCAGTTGGTTAACATCTAAGATCAGAAACGCATGGTGATAGTCTACTTATACTTGCGACTCTTCTCCCGGTTGTCAGCCGCTATGCATTATATGTCTACAATGCATAGGAGAGTGTTAAGTGCCAAGGTTGTTCCTATGTCTGGGCAACACTACTTAGCCTTGTCAATTGATTTCCACAATCATTTACTCTCTCGAGCAATCTGATTATTACTACTTATATCGATTAGCTAAATGGACATAAGCATCAAATTAAGATTACAATTGACAAGATCCAATAGTTACACTATGGTTATTTAGATGCTAACGCAACCCTTAACCCTTGATGGATTAGTTACTCATGGATTCAAAGTAAAAAGCGAAAGAAATGAGTAGACATGGAAGAAATATAGATTGATGAACGGATTGCAACTTTAGATAGCTCAATGTCTTGACACAAATCTAAAATCAAACAAGAAAACAAGATAGAAAGCAAGAAAAGGGCGTCAAATTCTTGAGTCGCCGAAATGGAAGCGTGAGGATCTGCTGTGAAGTGGTCCGGCGGAGGGAAGACTCTTCTCTCGAGCTATTCGTCTCCAGTTATGTTTTGGAGAGAACTCTGCTATCACTTAGGAATTCTTCCGAGAACGAACAACAACCTTTCATCTTGCAGAGCTACCTTTTTATAGATGATGCATTCGCAATCAATGGCAAATCTGCTTGATTGGCGTCGAGATTGATATCATGTGTCCATCTCGCCTGATTGTGTAATTCTCGGGTCAATTAAGATCCACCACTTTAGCATAACATGGAGTTTGGAAATGAGTAAAATGAAGTCGGCAAAATTTCTGTCCAAAGAAAGTTATAACTAACGTATTCATCCTTATCCCTTCTTCTTTTTTTTCTTTTTCCTTTTCTTCTCTTTTCTTTCCTTCTTTTGTCTTCTTCCTTTTTTTTTTTTTTTTTTTGGGTTTTTCCTCTTTTCTTTCTATTTTTTTTTTAATTTACAATATGAGATTATTAATACTAGTTCGCTTAAAGCTTTTGAACGTGCTTACCAATTAGGTGCTTACAATTCATTACCCTCTTTTTGAGAATTTCGTCCTCGAAATTCAGGTTAAGTCACTCCGTAAAGAGATGAGGGTATTTGATCTTCATTTGATCTTCACTTTCCCACGTTGCCTCTTCCGCTTTGTGATTTCTCCATAAGACTTTAACAAGCGGTATCGTTTTTGTTCTCAGAACTTGTTCCTTTCGATCAAGAATTTGCACAGGTTCTTCTTCGTAAGATAAATCTTCATTTACCTAAATAGGTTGAGCTTCCAAAACATGTGTAGGATCTGGAATGTACTTCCTTAGTAGAGAAACATGAAATACATCATGTATTTTAGACAATTCCATAGGTAATGCCAACCGATAAGCCGACGGTCCTATGCGTTCCAGAATCTCATAAGGCCCAATATATCTCGAACTCAACTTCCCTTTCCTTCCGAATCTCAAAATTCCCTTCCATGGAGATAACTTCAAGAAGACTTTATCACCAACTTCAAATTCTAAATCTTGACACCTTTTATCAGCGTAGTTTTTCTGCCTATCCTGTGCAGTCTTCAACCTTCTCTTATAAATTTCACGTTCTTAGATGTAGTTTGGACTAACTCTGGTCCCATTAGCTTCCTTCTCCTACTTCACCCCAACATATAGGAGTTCTGCAACGTCTGCCATACAATGCCTCATAGGGTGCCATTCCAATACTAGAATGGTAACTATTATTATACGCAAACTCCATCAAGGACAATTGAGTATCCCAGCTTCCTTTAAACTGCAGTACACAAGCACGCAATATATCCTCTAGAGTCTGGATCCTTCTTTCTAATTGTCCATCAGTTTGAGGATGAAAGGTTGTATTAAACTTAAGTTTAGTTCCCAATGCTTGCTATAAACTCGGCCAAAACTTAGATGTGAATCTCGGATCTCTATCAGAAATAATAGACACAGGAGCTCCATACTGACTTACTATCTTATCAACATACAATTTGGCCAGTTTATCTAAAGTAAATGTCACTTTAACTGGTAAGAATTGGGCAGTTTTAGTAAATCTATCAACTATAACCCATATTCCATCATAACCATTAGGAGTTTTAAGAAGACCAAATAAGAAATCCATTGTAATATGTTCCCATTTCCACTCAGGTACGGGGAGTGGTTTTAAAAGTCCACCAGACCACTTCACAGTAGAACCTCACGCTTCCATTCCGGCGACTCAAGACATTGACGCCTTTCCTGCTTTCTATCTCTTTTTCTAGCTTTGATTTTAGATTTGTGTCAAGACATTTAGCTGTCTAAAATTGTATTCCGTTCATTAGTCTAAAATTCTTCCATGTTTATCCATTTCTCCACACTTTCCACTTATTACTTTGAATCCATGAGTAGCTAATCTTTCAAGGGTCACGAGTTGCGTTAGCATCTAAATAAGAACCATAGTGTAACTATTGCATCTTATCAATTGTAATCTTAATCTGATGCTTATGTCCATCTAGCTAATCGATATAAGTAGTCATAATCAGACTGCTCGAGAGGGTAAGTGATTGTGGAACTCAATTAACAAGGCAAAGAAGTGTTACCTTTCTATAGGAATAACCTTGGTACTTAACAATCTTCGATGCGGTATAGACATATAACGCATAGCGGCTGACAATCGGGAGAAGAGTCACAAGTATGAATAGAATATCACCATGAGTTTCTGATTTTAGATGTTAACCAACCCGAACCCTGTTTTTATCCATTCATTTAATCCATTTAGCTGACTTTACTGTGTCGCATACCTTACCATTTACCCCATTTTAATCTAGTGTACATGTTATCGCTTTTTTTAGTTAAATGCATCATTCTCAACTATTTTTTGTTACCACTTTGATAACTTGTAGAAATACAAGTTATTATAGCATTTTTCAAAGAAAAATAGAGATTAAATAGTGAAGCATGTGGTAGTTGATGCTAAATTATGCTAATAAACCTTCCTATGCATTCTACTCGTGTATTTTTATGAAGATAATAACTTTACCACTTTTTGAGCCTAAAACGCATGTTTTAACGCAGGGATGCAAACGATGCGTTGAATACCTCTTAATGCAGAACTATGCATGGCAATCTGTTCTTCATGGATGCATGATCTGAACGGAACGCGAACAACCTGAAGATGCGTTAACTACTCAACGCAAGACTATGCGTTAGCAACATATGATGCGTTGACATCAGCCTAACTCTCCTTAAACGCATAATGACAAAAGACGCAAGGCATGGAAAATCAGATCAGAATTTTGAGAAATTGTCGGAAGATTGACATAAATAATCTGTGGCGAAAGTGGTGGATCTAAATTGACCCAAGAATTACGCAATTAGGCGAGATGGACGCATGATATCAATTTCGCCGACAATCAAGCAGATCTGCCATAGATTGCAAACACAACATCTATAAAAGGGCAGTCCTGCAAGATGAGAAAAGGTTGTTCATTCTCGGAAGAATTCCTAAGTGACAGCAGAATTCTCTCCAGAACACAACCGGAGACAAATAGCTCGAGAGAGAAGAGTCTTCCCTCTGCCTGACCACTTCACAGCATAACCTCACGCTTCCATCCCGGCGACTCAAGACATTGGCACCCTTTTCTTGCTTTCTATCGTGTTTTTCTAGTTTGATTTTAGATTTGTGTCAAGACATTGAGCTATCTAAAGTTGTATTCCGTTCATCAATCTATATCTCTTCCATGTCTACTCATTTCTCTGCATTGTTCACTTTCTACTTTGAATCCATGAGTAACTAATCTATCACGGGTTAAGGGTGGCGTTAGCATTTAAATAAGAACCATAGTGTAACTATTGGATCTTGTCAATTGTAATTTTAATCCGATGCTTATGTCCATCTAGCTAATTTTGGAACTCAATTGACAAGATTAAGTAGTGTTGCCTAGACATAGGAACAACCTTGGCACTTAACACTCTCCTATGCATTATAGACATATAACTCATAGCGGCTGACAACCGGAGAAGAGTCGCAAGTATGAATAGACTATCACCATGCGTTTCTGATGTTAGATGTTAACCAACCCTAACCTGCTTTTACCCATTCGTTAAATTCACCTAGCTGACATTGCCGTGTCGCATGCCTTTTCATCTTCCACATTTTAGTTTAGTGTACATGTTATCGCTTTCTTTAGATTAGCAACAAACACCTCTCTCGAATTATTCTTGGTTACCATTAGAACGCATATAATCCACTTAAATAAAGAATCAACATAATCCCTGTGTTCGACCTCAGACTCACTGAGAAAACCTACTCCTTTGCTTATACTTGAGTAAAGGATAGGAAAACTTGACAAATCACAAACACATAACATTAAGCATAAGTAAGATGCATAGTATGTTAAACACATAGGAAGCTTAGTCATAATAGATAGACGCAGTAACAAGTTTTGCACTTCAGATCTGCATTGCACCGAAACAACACACTCCAACTATAATAATCCAATGAATTATAGAATCAGCATAGTCCCTGTGTTCGACCTTGGACTCACCGAGTATACCTATTTCTTTGCTAATACTTGGGTGAAGAATAGGAAAACTTAACAGATCATAAACACATAACATTCAACATATTCAACACATAGTACGTTAAACGCATGGGAAGCTTAATAATATTAGACAAACGCAGCAACAAGTTTTTGCACTTCAGATCTGCACAACAACAAAGCTCCCATGCAAATTATTTGATTTCACCGCATACTATGTCATTCATGCCTGCGTCCAACGCATAATTGAACTATGCGTTCATCGATAAACGATCTCTGTGTTTATCAAGTTAAGATTAGGGGTGCGGTTAGTGTCACACCCCCTCCCAGATTTGCCTACATAACCTGAAAGGCGTTGTGAGGACAGCATACATCACCCCTTTTTGTGACGTACACCATCCATTAAAACACACTTATCCTATACTGTTCACAACATACATATGACTCCTTAATACATTTCAACCATAACATATAGGAAATTATATACATATCGATAATTCAGAATACAACTCTTCCATAAAGCCCTTATACAAAACCATATTTCAACTCCCAGTAAATGTACAACTAGGTCTACATGCCACCTATATAAGGTTTTACATACATACAACTCTTCAAAACAGGACAATTTTCTAGAAACTCGAAGCTTAAGCAGGGTGAGTTGGAGTAGGCAAAGCACCAGGAACGTCCTTGCTGCCTGGAGAGGAAAGAAAAACTTGAAAACATAAGTTAATAGCCCAGCGAGTAGCTAGTTTTAAACAAATTAATTTAGTTCGAAAATCATCAGGATTTAAACAAATTCTGACAGCATGAGTAAAATATTGAATCATATCATTTTCATTGATTAAATCACTTTTAAATGCCCTTATCAAATCATACATGGTTTTTCAACAATTCGTAAGTACAACAGTACAGTTACAATACTTTTCCTTAGTTGAGGCAGAGCAAAACTCAACGCCCTAACGTCGAAAACAAATAAGGCTCGATGCGGAGCAAAACTCAAAGCACCAGCATATAACCTCTATGTGCACATAGGAACATGGTGGGTTGCCCAAGTACCTTCTCCATGTCCTCTAGTACTGGGTCCCGAGGAAACTCATGTGCCTTCTCCATGTCCATCACCACTGAGTCTTCTCTAAAACATTTTTCCTTTAAATTAATGCAATACTTTATACAAAACAGTTCATAGTCAAATCTTTCATAAGAAAACAGGGCACTTCATAAATCAAGAACATTCCATAAACATACTTTTCAATATCACTTAGCAAAACATAAATAGATAAGAAAACCAAACTGACATGTACAATGGAATCGTTGAAACAAGAAAAGAAGTGTCACTCACAGCTCTTTTCTAGGCCTTGAGCGGATTATACACCTTTTCTATCTCCTCTTGGCCTAAAATAAACATTTTTCCTTACATTATGCTTCTTTTACTTGATCATTTAGTTTGCATAATTAAACTCAAATCATGATTTATCACCGAGCCTCCCATTTATCCAAAGGGAACTTAATAAGCAAGACTACTAACGAAACTCTCACATTCCAACGAGATTACTAGCGATACTACCAACAGGACACGATACTAACGACACTAGGATAAGCGAGACTAGCGTGATTTACCTGATGAGCGATACCTAGCGAAAGTCAGCGAGATTTGAGCAAGATTTGTCTCGCTACTCACTCTCCAATTCTCCGGGATATCAGCTTCCTAGCGACACCTGACAGTAGAGTTTCCTCCTTTCTTTTTTGTTCTTCACTTCTGTCGATTAAACGTCATATTTCCAGCCAAAATTTAGAACTTCTTTCCTTTTACAAACTTGTAGAGGAATATGTTTTCTAGCATACCTCAAATTTTCGTAGCTTAACTTGTCCTTGTTCGTCAGATATTGCAAGATTTTTCTGCACTACTACAGATTGCATAGAAATTCCTTATCAGTCACTTCCAGCTAAAAGTTTACATGTTTCTATTCCATTTCAACTCAAACATCCTTCATAAAAGTTGTTCAAAATTGAGTTAACTTACTAACCTTAAAATTTCAGCCTTAGACTCAATTTCCTCGATTTGTTTCACTCCAAACATCTGATACTGTCCAGCTTATGCGTCCACAAATAACGTGCTGTTCCAGCTTAGATTTCGATACCAAAACGAGTAGACTTCTATCCGAAATCCACAAGAACACCTTCTTCTTCTTCTCTTGTAGTTTGTCTGAAAAATGGAACCGACTTAAGCTCTTGAAAATGTCTAAAAATGATAAAATATTCAATTTACTCACCTATATATATTGAAGACTTAACTCTCTTATGCAGGCTAGCGCGCAGGGTTTTCCTTTCTCAATTCAAGGTAAGGCATTCAACACAGCCTACTATCAACATCCTCAGCAGACAGCCACCCTCAAAGCATGGTGCCCTCAACGCCTCCTACCTTTAACATATACAACTCAATCAGTTATATCCGTCTCCAACGCATGGAGACATTAACACATGCAACCTCACCAACGCATGGTTATTCAAAAACATTTCCTTCCCCGCCAATGATCAATTTCTCTTCCAATGCAAGTGACTGCTTCAGCTCATAACTCTTCGTGATTTTCACCTTCAACGCATGGTCACTCAAAAGAACAATGCTCTTCTCTGCTTTCATCAACGCATAGTCTTGGCCCATGCTTAACTCTTCCACTCTCGGCTACTTTTCTCTAACAACGCATGGCCACATTTCACTTGCCTTGTCCCAACACTTAGTATTATAAGCCAGTGCTTACAATTAGAGTTGTATTTTTTTTCAAACACATAAAACTTAACTTCGAATACATACTTTAAACTGAAAACTCTGCAATCATCAGTCATGCGTTTATTGTATGCGTTCATCAGTCATACTTTGTAATTTCTTCACCGCATTGAATTCCTAATTACCTCTTTGTGTTTCTTTGTGTTGTAAATTCATTCTGAGTACATTTAATTATTCCCAACTTTTATCTTTGAGTTGAAAAGTTAGTCACTATGATGATAATCATACTTACACTTTTTGTACACTCTTAAGCTAGATTATTTTCAATGCGTCTACATACTATTCCTTAGAAACGCAAACCTACATTGCATGCATGCAAGCTGCCAATTCAAACCTCTTTTACAAAATTTTTCAACATAATCTTTGTATATAATTTAAGCAATGTTGCTACTCTCAAGTTTAGGGGTGGAAGAGGTTTGAACTGTCAAAGATAAAAATATGCCATTAAAAAAAAAATCTTTTAAATGCAAAACTCTGCTGACAAGACTAATATGTTTATCTTGTTAAGAGTTTAGCTGAACATGACACCCGCTGGTAGTTGGCCACCTTTATGTGGGTAATCATAATCAGCGACGCATAGATAAATAACAAACTCCAATGTCTAGTGAGGAAACCAAACTAAGATAAGAGTTTAGTCGAGAAGGGCATTTGCTCGTGGTTGACTGCCTCCATGCACTTCATAGTTGGTATGTCAGAATGAATGTGGGTAACCCTACTCGACGCATGGTTACTTGACTTATAAACAATAAAACAAATGAAAGAAAACGAAACTTTATATCTTCATCTTTTCAGACTCAATGTTAAAAGAAGAAACAAAAATTGTATGAATAATGAGTAAAGAATTTTGAAAAGAAAGCTTGCTGCATATAAATTAGACCTGTTCTAAAGAAA
This sequence comes from Citrullus colocynthis, assembly GCA_031780015.1. Lineage (NCBI taxonomy): Eukaryota > Viridiplantae > Streptophyta > Magnoliopsida > Cucurbitales > Cucurbitaceae > Citrullus > Citrullus colocynthis. The sequence goes on along the minus strand of QLSR01000126.1, from coordinate 1,435,144 downwards.
AGAATATCGAGGTAGAGAAGTAATATAACTGACGGGTAGCTAATTGAGTATAGCATTCTGAGAGACGCGTTGAAAAAATGTTAGGGTTGATTGAAGTTTCTTAGATAGAAGTTATGCTTGAGGACAAGCATTTCTCTAAGTTTGGGGGTGTGATAACTTGTAGAGTTATTACAACCTTTATCTTAGAAAAATAGAGATTAAATAGAGAATCATGCAGTAGTTTGTGTTCAATTCTATTAATAAATCTTCCTATGCGTTCTATTTTTGTAAATTGATGAAGATAATTATTTTATAGCTTTTTTGAGCCTAAAGCGCATGTTTTAACGCAGGAACGCGAGCAACTTGTAGATTCTTAACGCAAGACTATGCGTTGGCAACCTGTGATGCGTTTCATTATGTAGAATCGTAAACGGTGTTAATACGTAACAGTAATTATTTTAAGGTAAGTCTTACATAATTTCAGTATGTCGAATACTCTTGCTCACATGTCTTTACATGAGCAAATCAGAATCACTTCATTTATGACACTTTACAACATTTGTAACAATCATGAAGCGGGCTATATTCAATAGTGTCTCCAGGAAGAGGTACCCAACCTGATCCATGTACTATAGATTATTGAGGCTACTTACACAAACTTGATCTTGTTTATGTCTCCACATAAAGTCCAAATACTCATGATAGTAGCCAAGGGTTCGTAGTTTAATTGGATTTCGAGTTTAATAAATAATTAATTCACTTAAATAACTTCATATGTACTAAAATTCACCTATTTACAAAAATTACGAGTTTTAGGACATACAACCCAACAGTAGGAAGATACAGGTGAAAAATCTCCGGCAAAATCTCCTCGATTTTGTGAGTCGGAAGGATTAGACATAACCCAATGTTTAGAGCTTTTGGGAGATTTGAATTGCCAGTGAGTTTGAAAAGTGGGGAAATAGAACGAATTATGAAATCGAATTGCGTTTATCTACATGTGAATGATGCATTCGGCATTAAATGCAGATACTCATTATTCGACATCCCACTGATCTAGGCAGATTTCCTTGAGCCTCACACCCAGCATGCGTGATAGGTGGCTGACTGACGTAAATCAAGCACTCGAGTGCTTCTGGGAAAACCCATAGACTCAAAAGACGTATCGTTCCTCGGATTACTCTTTTCTAAAACGCAGTGAATTGTATTGATAAACGCATGACTGGTGAACGCAACGCTCTTAGTGCAATTATGCGTTGGACGTAGGCATGAATGCCAGAGTATGCGGTGAAATCAAATAATTTGCATGGAAGCTCGATGCATAATTTCATGCTTATTTAATTTACACTACTCCTAAAACTAAATTTAAAGAAAGAAAAATAAATACTAAAAACAAAGTACAAATAAAAGAAAGAAAGCAAGAGTAAAATAAAGCGTCTCTGGAAAATTAGGCGTTCAGCAATGTAGGGACCTTTTAACGCAAGCTCAGTTATGCTTGCGTGGGTCATTAGAGCCTTTATCGCATTCAGGGTTTAACGCAGAGGAGACAATGAATTGCAGTGTGCTCTCCCTCAAGTTCGTGTATTTGGGATGCATTGGTCTGGTTTCTAGCTCATGCGTTGAAGGCTCTTCTAATAACGGCTCGATCTTTGCCATGGATCTGTTGCTCCAGTCTGATTACTCAAATATACGATCAGAGAGTAAATTGATTTCTTCCTCTTCACCATCTTCATTGTCTTTGAGGATTTCATCTTTAAACGATGCGTTCATGGATCTTGTCTTCTCATTGTTATTCGTGATGACCTGACAAGATTGAAAGTCATTAGGATCTTTCAATGCGTTAACCACATTAAATTTTACCTGTTGATCACCCACGTGGATCGTTGATATTCCTTCTTGGACATCAATCAGGAGTGGTATCTTTATATACAGACGCAGGTTCTGTTGCGTTGCTTTTTCACTCCTCTCTCTATTTTCCTCTTCTTGTGATTCGGTGGAAGATGATGGCTGGTCGACTTTATGTATATTACTCTCCATCGGTTGACTCATTGTTGGAGCGTTTCGAGGTTGCAAGTTTCCTTGCGTCTCCTGATCTTGCGTAATAGTGGGATTAGTTTTCCCATGTATCAAAGTCATATCTTGACATTGTTCTTTTAAGTTCCCTCTTGGAACTTTAATTACTTGGCAATGCTCCTTGAGTTCGATTCTTAAGCACACCCGCAATTTGACCCAATTGAACTTCCAAGTTTCTAATTGCGGTGGCTTGATTCTGGAGCCTCGCATCATTTTTATAAATGAATTCTCGTAAAAGAGATTCCATGGAAGACGATAAGGATGATGCAGCCGCTTGCGGATTCCTCTAAAACTGATGATACTGACCTTGATTCCCTTGGTTGAAACCAGGAGGGTTGCCTCTCCGTGGTTGCTGCTCAGCCCTCTACATTTGTTGCTGATCTCCACCCTATCCGAAGTTAGGGTGGTTCCTCCAACCCGGATTGTACGTCTCACTGTAGTGGTTGTTTTGAACATAGCAAACTGACTGGGGGTTGTAGAGAGACATGTCATACATGTGCCCCACACCACACTGCACGCAACTTACAGACACTATCGGATTCACTGCATTCATCGCAGTAACTGATCCACCTTGATTATTCAAGGCTATAGTCTTCAGCAGAGATGTCATGGTTATCATTTGCGCTGAGAGATTGGTGGCAGCATCAGCTTCAAGCATTCCAGCTTGCATTCGCCTTCTATTGATGGAGCAGAATCCATATTCATCGTCCACCCACTCATTCGTATTCCTCGAAATTCTGTCGAGAATATCTATGGCTTATGAGTAGGTCTTATTCATTAATCCTCCTGCTTATGTGAACATTTCCTCACTAGCCATTTGAATCAGGTCCAAGCTACGATTGGTCCTTCTTCGATTCTGTCTTGTCCTTCGTCTGAAGGTCCTCTCAATCTCATGGTCAATATCGAGATCTAGACAGCTCCCGTCACTCATATACTGTTTGAAGCTTCTGGCAGAGGAGAAACTCACAATACTCCCTTGACTGAGGAATTCCTACAACAAAAATAATCCAAAAAAAGTGAATCAATACAAAAATTCCCAGCAACGGCGCCAAAAACTTGTTGTTGAATTGCTAAAGTGCCAAAAACTTGTTGCGTTTCTTTTATTAAGCTTACTATGCGTTCAACATGCTTAATACTATACGTTATTAAATTGTCAAGTTTCCTATTCTTCACCCAAGTATAAACAAAGAATTAGGTTTTCTCGGTGAGTCCGAGGTCGAACACAGGGACTATGCAGATTCTATAATTAATTGGATTATTTGAGTCATGCGTTTAAAGAAGGTGATGAGAAGTGATGTGTCTAACTAACTAGAAAGCAATAAACCTAGGGTAAAGTGGTTGATGGAGAGGTATGCGGCACAGCAAAAGCAACTAATTGAATTGTATGAATGGTAAAATGCAAGACTCGGGTTGGTTATCATCTAAAGTTGGAAACGCGTAGTTGGGTCTATTTCATACCAGCAACTCTTCTCCCGGTTGTCAGCCGCTATGCGTTATATGTCTATAACACATAGGAGAGTGTTAAGTACCAAGGTTATTTCTATGTCAAGGTAACACTTCTTAGCCTTGTCAACTGAGTTCCACAATCACTCCGAGCAGTCTGATTATTACTACTTATATCGATTAGCTAGATGGACATAAGCATTTGATTAAAAATACAATTGACAAGATGAAATAGTCTTCTACGGGTCTTATTTAGATGCTAACGCAACCCGTGTCCCTTGAGAGAGTTAGTTACACATGGATGATAAACGACAAATGGAAAGTGATGAGAAATGAATAGCCATGGACGATGTATAGATTGATGAACGGAATAACTGTTTTAGAAAATACAATTCCTTGCTAATAGACTAAAACATAAGTAAGAAAAGAGATAGAAAGCATGGAATGACTTCTCAATGTCTTGAGCTCGCCGGGATGGTAGCGTGAGTTCTGTTGTGAAGTGGTCAGGTGGAGGGAAGACTCTTCTCTTTCGAGCTATTTGTCTCCGGTTGTCGTCTGGAGAGAACTCTATTGTCATTTAGGAATTCTTTTGAGAGGTTCAACAACATTTTCGTCTTTAAGTCTGCCCTTTTATAGATGTTGCGATGCAATCACTGGCAAATTTGCATGATTGGAGGCTGAATTTCTGCCTTGCGTCCATCTCGCATAATCGCGTGATTTTCGATTTAATTTCAATCGACCACTATCGCTGCATATCAAGCATATCAATCTCCTGACAATCTTTCAAGATTCTTATCTGATTCTCCGCTGCCTTCTTGATATGCGTCCACGAATAAATTAGGTTCATGCCTTTAAGTATGGCAATGCATCCATAGGTTGCTAGCGCATCAACCTGCGTTGAAGGGTTGTCAACGTGTCCATAGGTTGCCAACGCATACTCCTGTGTTAAGCGGTTGCCAATGCATCCACAGGTTGCTTGCGTTCCTGCGTCAAAGCATGCATTTTAGGCTCAAAAAGCTTCAAAACAATTATATTCATCAATTTACAAGAGTAGAACGCATCGGAAGATTTATCAATAGAATTTAGCATCAACTACTGCATGATTCTCTATTTAAACTCTATTTTCTAGGAGAAAGACATATAATAACTTGTATTTCTACAAGTTATCACAGTACATCAAGGATAAATAAATACATTGCTTCTGAGTTAAATAGACATAGATACTCTTAAGGTCACATATATTGTACTCGTCGTAATACTTGAAATTTCCTCAGCTACCTGCTGAGCTATGTCATATTTTTCCTGACGGCTTTTGTTTACATATTTGACAACCATATCTTACTTTGGTATTACATCCACCAATCTCTTCTTTTTAACCAGAGTTCTTTTTACTCTTATATAGCCTTATCTAAAGCTTTAGAATCAACCCACTCTATACTAACTAATCACTGGGTTGTGATCCCCCTTTTGCAAGTCTTACTCATACCACTTGCACATAATTAATTCATCAGTTAAAACTATCATAATCTATCCATCCTCAAACTCATTTCTCTTTCCAATACTGAAAACTCAGTATAACGCTTATTCTGTAGTCATACCTAGGTTTACCAGTGTAGTAGACTAAACATGTAAGCACCTAATTGGTAAGCACGTTCAAAAGCTTTAAGCGAATTAGTATTAATAATTTCATATTGTAAAAAAAAATCAAAAAAATCAAAAAAGGAAAAACCAAAAAGGGGAAGAAGACAAAAGAAAGAAAGAGAGAAAAGGAAAAAGTAAAAAAAAAAAAAAAAAAAAAAAAAAAAAAAAAAAAAAAAAA